>PVKC010037846.1:0-12889 GCA_004027635.1 Crocidura indochinensis
GTCAACATATCTCTATTGAATCCCTACAATGGAAAAGTCGCATTTTGACATGAAAGGAAAACCAAAAATCTAAGATACATCCTAAAGCAGTGGTCCTAATCTAAGATACAGCCTAAAGCAGTGGGCTATATATTGTATTTGTTCCCGTTTTGTTTCTTCACATCAAAATAAGATGTATGCAGTGTGCATAGGAATTTGTTCGTAATTTTTGTTTTTTTACTATAGTCTGGCCCTCCAATGGTCTGAGGGACAGTGAGCTGGGCCCCTGTTTAAAAAGTTTGAGGACCCCTGGCCTAAAGCATTAGTTGAATTTTTAAAAAGATAACAATTAACTCAAAGTTCTAAAGGGACAGGGGATGAATAAACTAGCAATACCAAATGTATACTCTTTTCAAATGACTTATCCTAATGAAAAGTAATAATAGCTTTGAGTCTTCATTAACATGGGCTCATACCCTTTGAAGTACAATAATATTAATTCAAAATTCTTATATTTCATTTATCACCAAGAAAATAATATCAACATCTTTGCCTGCGTGTTTAACTGGTTTATTAAATAAACAAAGAATAAAAATATTCCAAACTGGCTTTTTATACAATTGATTTGAAGATTTTTTCCCATGTAGATTATTATTGGCTCAGCTGAACTATTTTAATAGCATTGAAAGCAAGAATGTATATCTATCTATCTATCTATCTATCTATCTATCTATCTATCTATCTATCTGTCTGTCTGTCTGTCTGTCTGTCTGTCTGTCTGTCTGTCTGTCTGTCTGTCTATCTATCTATCTATATCTTGGTCACACCAGGTGGCTCTCTCAGGGGTGTGGCTCTATGCTTAGAAATCCTCCTGGCAGACTCAGGGGTCCCTGAGCATGGGATGCAGGGATTTGAACCACTGTCCTGAATCAGCTGGGTGCAAGGCAAAATGCCCTAAGCTGTACTATCTTTCTGGCCCAAAGAATGTATCTTTTTGTGTTTGTTTGTTTGTTTTTGTACCACACCCTGTGACACTCAGGAGTTATTCCTGGCTATGTGCTCAGAAATCGGTCCTGGCTTGGTGGACCATTTGGGACCCAAGGTGATCAAACCTCGTCAGTCCTAGTTCAGATGGGTGCAAAGCAAACGCTTTACTGCTGTGTCACCCCTCTTGCTCCAGGAATGCATCTTTTAAATGTCAATACACCCTTAATTTCTCCTTCCAGACATTGGTAAACATTTGTGATACTTAGTAGCTAATATCTTGTTACTGAAACATGTAAAGTCATGAAGTTCAGTCAAGCAAATCATTAGCATGAGATGTCTGTCTTTATGGACTCTTCTGGCTTTCCTATTCCCTTTCTTCTTTTTTTAGTTTGAGGCATTTTGTGTGCTCCCGCATAATCATGGCCATCTATAATGTTAGCTCCAGTCTCTGTAGGAAGGAACTACTCCTGTGGGTACAATGCAGATTATATATATATATATATATATATATATATATATATATATATGTATGTATATGTATATATAATATATATAATGTATATCTATATACAATGAAGGGACATGCAAGTCCAATGCTCTACACTCTATACTATCTCTCCAGCACCGCATACGCTTGTCCTTACATTCATCGATATGACAAAGTCAAGAGTCAGAAATCATGGATTAGTGTATTAATATAATCTCCTAAATACAAATATGTAAATCAAAAAAGATAATAAAGTCAGATTTAATGAGTATGAAAATATATTAAAATTTGGTTTTATAAGTACATATCTTTGCTCAAGTATAGCTCAGATTAAATCCAGCCCAAACACAACTCAGAATAGATTTCTTTCTAAGAAGAAACCATAAATATGCTTTATGTGATTTGAAAGAAAATAGGTTTTCGAAAATAATTGTGATATGTAGGCCACATGGACATTATATAAGGTTTAAGAAGAAAGATACAACACAGTTAAAATATATAAAGCCAATAAAGTATAGCTATTAAAGTGCAGACTTTCTGGGCACCAGATATGGGTTTGATTACCACCACCACATGGTTCCCTAAACATCTACTGGTGTTGCTATCGAGGCTTCACACACCTTATGGGTGGTCATGGTTTCCCTGTATAGAATCCTCTGTGCAGAATTCTTTGGTCCTTGAATTAATCCAATGGCAAAATTGGCAGAGAATCTGCTGGGATAATGCTGGGATCTTCTCCTGAGCATGTCTTGGGAGACCTCCTTCTCCTTTTTTTTTTTTTTTTTTTTTTTTGGTTTTTGGGCCACACCCAGTGACGCTCAGGGGTTACTCCTGGCTATGCGCTCAGAAGTCGAGCCTGGCTGGCCTGGGGGACCATATGGGGCACGGGGGAATCGAACCGCGGTCCGTTCAATGCTAGCGCGGTAAGGCAAACACCTTACCTTCAGCGCCACCGCCCGGCCCCCTCCTTCTCCTTTTTAAAAAGATTTAAGAGTTAGAAATTATTTGCACTTCACACACATATTTGGTATTCGAGTAAAATTATATACTACAAGATTACTAATTTTTACCTCCTTACTTTTTAGCAGCAGCATTATTTTATAACAACACAACTCTTTTTTTTACAGAATTAGAATCTTCCTTTACCTCCTCTTTGCTTTGTCTGTCCAGCGTTTGAAATACTGCACCTATAAACTTTAAAATATTTACTATTTCCAAGAATGTGATTCCTATGTAGATCAAGAGAAAGAGAAAGAGAGAGACAGAGAGAGATACACAGAGAGAGAAAGTTTATTGTGTCCTCCAGTATCAAGACTTGATATCTACATATCAAGATATGAATTAGTATGTGACCTTGACTCTGCCCTGAATTGGGTGCAGCAGAGAAATGTGCCAATCTGCTCAGCCTTGTTTTAAATAGCTCCTAGATAAAAGCTACATGTGGCTGCCTGAAACATCAGTAAAGTAAAGGTGATTTAGACTGATCTACAGCAAATTTGCCCCATAAGCCTAAGTAGAATCAACAAAATCAAAACACATTAGAATGAGAAAAGGAGAAAACATATAAAATAAAATCTACATTAGTTGACTTTGACAGCTATAATACAGTGGTCTGAATTAATGTTCCATAAATACATGCTGGGCTCCTGCATAACAGTGATGTTGACTCTCATTTTCAGCTGAGCAATTTCCTAGATACTGATCCACATGTGACTCAAAGACTTGAAGAAATGCATAGAGCCAGGCATTTGAATGGTTGACCTGACTACTGTAATTGTTGTGAACATCTAAGTCCTAACCTGAAAGAGAAAAGGGAGGAAGAACAGTATTGCTTTAAAAAAAAATAGTGAAATGTCACTATAGTGCATAGCATATACTCCAGAAAGTTTCTATTTAGTTATCACTTTATGTAATTATAATACCCAATCCCACCACGGCAGCCTTTGTAATTCAACCATTCACAATTGCAAGTTATTTCCTGATATTTTATGTATCTTGGGAATCAGGCCATTTTATACACACAACAGTTTAACTATTTGTCTTTACAACCTGACCTCAGGTGCTTTTACACACACACACACACACACACACACACACACACACACACACACACACACACACCACACACATTTTGGGTTAATATTGAGATTTTTTATACTAAAAACATTTTCCTTCACCTTGTCACACATTAAGTGCAAAAAGGCCTGTATGCTAATGTAACCTATTAGAGACAATAAAATGTAGACTCTGGTCATTTTCTTTATCTTCAAAAACAGAATGGTACTTGAATGTAGGCACAAGAAATAAATTGTGGTATATGTGTTGTTTTTACCACCTAAGAACATTATCTTTATAAAAGGATAGTTGTTTGAAAATTCTGCTTTTGGAAATCTTTCTTTTAGTGTGCTTTGCCAATTCCAGTAGCCAACTTTAAAGTTCAAATATATATGAGAAAGTTATACAATATATATGCAGAAGTGCAACTAATACTGCTAATAGAATAGTAGCATATGAATGTTAATTATCTGTAGTGAGAGTAGAATCAGGAAAAATGTATAAAAGGAGCACATTTGAAAGGGATGAGGAGAAATAAAGATAAACTTCAATGACAAAACAATTTTTAAAGCGTTCATTTTGACCTTCCCATTTTTGGTTATTCTTTCTCCACATCCTAGAGGGTAAGACTGCTGATTTTCTTTTCTTTTTAAAAAAGTGTTCGGTAATGCCACACATGTGTGGCATATGAAAGGAAAAGAATGGAACAAGCTCTCAAAGGGGTGGTGGAAATTATAGGTAGTGAAATGTAATTATCCAACTTGGATTTTTTCCAGGCCAGATCCACCTGATCAGAGACATTAGAGCAAATGCATTACACTTTTTTAAAGTCTCCTGCTAGGCTCAGTGAATGAGAGTAATATCATATTGCCTATGGTTCTGGTAAATAAAAAGCATCATTAACAATAACACAATGTGAAGAGCCTGCTGAAATGATATACTGTATTTAGTCGTGATGGTGCATCAAAATCATGAGCCTGGCTTCAGAAATGGGCAGAAGCACTGGAGGGGCAAACAGTGATGATTAAAAAAATGCAGTCAAAGCAGGAGCAAACTCTTTTTAGCTTCTTCTTACAGAAACTTTCCTTTTCAAAAGCAATCATACTTAAAAATTTATTCCACTTCTGAAGAGAAGAGCCTGCTGTACCAAACATTTGATTTAAAAAAACAGTTCTTCTGTTTTTGCATAGTTGTGCAATCATCAACCTATGGCAAATGTGTTTGTAATGATGGGTATGAGGCCAGGTGTAGAGCCTGCTTGGGTAGGAATGAAAAGAGAGCTCAATAATGGGTGTGCCCAAAGTGTTTGTCATTTCTCACTGTGGATTCATTTCCATGAATTTCAGAAAATCTTCAGAAGCATCTTTAATGTTTAGGTATTGCCATGATATGAGCTATGAAATAAATCTGTCATTTACTCCTTTTTCAACATGATTACAGTCTCCTTGGGGCACTATAGGAACTGTAATATGGGAAAACCAAAGTGCTCAATTATAAAAAAAAAAGATATATAAAAAGGTGCTTAGAAAATCCTGAAAACAAAGCTATATGAACAGCAATCATATAAGAATAGACTTTACAAAGAGTTATTTAAACAGATGCTAATTTTCAGTATTTATGGAATTAAAAACCTCTTCTATGTACACATATGGATGTTCCAGTTGTTTAATCAAATGTTCTTCTGATAGGAAAATTTGCAACTGGGTAGACAGATTAGACTTGTATATGGATATGTATATATATTTATTATTTGCCTTTCTATTTAATATATATTATATAATATATAATGATATATAATATATAACAATGTCTATATTTTAAACATAGTGTATAATAATATATTGCATATTGTATCTATATTATTTATACTATATTAAAAAGAAAGGCAAATAATAAATATGTGTAATACATTTCTACAATGTTATACAAATATTAATCATCCAGTATCTATAAAATATAATTCAATAGCATATCTAAATAAAGATACTGTTATACAAGTAAAATATTTCAAACAAATTTTTGGCATACCCATCGTGTGTTAGATGTCACTTGTTATTTTCACAACTGTGTCTATTATTCTGATTCCCTGATGAGAATAAAAAGAGTGACTGATGAGAAATTGAAGAAAGGAATAGGCAGAACTTCTTTTTTATTTTTGCCAGGCACTGAAAATTCTAGCCATATAGATCTGTCATAGAGAAAATGCACTTTGAATAAAAAGTTGAAAGTGGGGCTGGAGCAGTGGTGCTAGAGGTAAGATGTCTGTCTGCCTTGCAACCGCTAACCTAGAACGAACTGTGGTTTTATCCCACAGAGTCCCAAATGGTCCCCCAAGCCAGGAGCGATTTCTGAGTGCATAGCCAGAAATAACCACTGAGCACCAATGGGTGTGGTCCAAAAACAAACAAAAAGTATTGAAAGTGTGAGAGAAGGAGGGCAATAGACTGAATTGCATAATTTACATACTAGAAGTCTGGTTTCAATTCCCCCTACCTCTTGTTCCACTAAGGCACACCGAAAGAAAGGACATAACATCTTGTTCCAAATCCCTTCCTCCTCACACATCACCTACCAACACCAACAGTTGTGGTCCCCAAACAAAAACAAAGTATTGAGTAATGTGTGAATCATTCCCAGTTCACTAATAGTGTGCTTTCATATAAGTAAGTCACAATAGACAGTCACAAAATAGTAAGTTACAATAGAAAGTCAAAATAATAATAGTGAGGTATATTGATATTGTCATTTGAAAGAAGTAGGGAAGTTTTCTTTTTACTAAACACTTTTCCTGCAGTTTAGAATAATGTTCATGCATTCCCTTCACTATGTACTCTAAAATAGAATCTTCTCAAGAAATTAATTTTCACATGAATACATAAATAATGGGAATACATATGGAAAATCAACTTTCTGTGTGTCCAGCAGGACCTCATGAGTCATAAAACCAGTGATGTTCCTAGATGTATATGACAATGCAAGGGGAAAACTGAAGAATATAAGTCAGAGAAAATAGTTGAAAAGAAATATTCTATTCTAATTGTTTGGCATTTTAAAAAACTGTAAAAGGTCAAATTATTATGCGCACACTGAATGATTCAGGAATCAATCAGTAGAATTTCTATTTCTTTAGATCATTCACCACCACCTTGTATAGAATGTATCTTCCCATTTTAACTTTTGTCACCATCCTACAAAACTAAAAGATAAATAAAACTAAAAGTACATCACTTTTGGCAACCATTTATTTTCCAGTGCCAGAAAGAATATAAGTGAGTGCCTAAGTTTGATAGGACTTCACCCAACAAGATCCATTACCAATTGAAAATAATACTCAATTTTAATTCTTTAGCAATTATTCATCAAAAGTCCTCAATGATTATGGTACAGGAGATGAAGCAAAGTTAACACCATATCGGAGCCAGAGAGGTGACACTAGAGGTAAGGTGTCTGCCTTACAAGCGCTAGCAAAGGAAGGACCACGGTTCTATCCCCAGAGTCCCATATTGTCCCCCCAAACCAGGGGCAATTTCTGAGTGCTTAGCCAGTAATAATCCCTGAGCATCAAACGGGTGTGGCCAAAAAAACCAAAAACACAAACAAAAATAGTAAAAAATAAAGTTAACACAATATCAATATCTGCATTTATAATGTCTACAGATCACTTATCCTCTTTCATTTATGAAATTGTTATGATGTCATAACAAATATTCCTCACAGATAATGTTTTGTTATATAGCAAATATTACATATGTGCATATATATGCTGAGAGGTCACACATACATATGATCCTGGCCTACTTCCTTTGAACTATGTGCTCAAGGATCACTGATTTTAGGGCTCTGGGCACCATTTGTGATGCTATGATTATGCACATTTAAGACAAGTACTTGACCCACTGCATTATGTCTTGAGCATGATATATATATATATATACATATTGTTAGACTGTACATTATATGATAATTATTGAGTGTAATATATATGTGTATATATATATACATTTGTGTATGGTCTTAAAAATGAGTCAAGTGTTAGAAAATATGTCTCGCATATGTGAAGTCTTGAGTTTGATTCTTGTCAAAAATTCAAAAACTGCCAGCTTGAATTTAAACCCTACTAGAATCTTTACTAGGTCAAACACAACATCTATCAGGCTGATAATGATCATATGAGCTGGACCTCCCACCTATCAATTCTTGGCAAGATAGTTCGAAGTGCAACAACTTTGACAGAAATTTAACAGTATCTCATTAAATTAACAAAACATATGAATGGAAATTAAAATGCTGTGACTAATGTTCACTGCTCTCTAACATTAAGCAGCAAAGGAAAAAGAAGTTTTATTTGGAGAAACCAAGGAAAAAGAAGTAAAGGATAAGAAAGGGCAAGAGTAACTTGCTCAAAAGAAAATATTGATTCCTCCAAGGGTGAAGTTAGTTCTACATCACATCCCAGAATGCAATTAGAAAAGTATTCACAAGAAGGAAGATGAGGTGATAGAGACATGCTGGCACCATGTGCATGAGCCTGGTATGGACTAGTGTGCATAACTTTGTTATAAGTTGGTTTCTTTACACCTGCCCCACATAGGGCTTTCTGCCTGAGTAAGAGTGTATTGCAAGGGTGGTTGTCAAGGAGAAGAGCTTGGAATAGTTGATGATTTTCTTCCTTGCTATTCCTTTCACGGCCTTTATTTGCCTGGAGGGGAAATCAGTCTTTTGTGGGTCTGTTCTGGATCCTTTGGAAAGCTCTTCAGGGCTTGGTCATTTGTAATTTTTTTAGACTAGCTAATTTTATTATTCTAAGAATTTATTTCCTGGGAGCAGGGATGCTTCCCTATCTACTGCATACATCAGTTCAATTGAGCCATTGCTCAACAGGAAAAAAGCTACAAACAACAACTGAATACCATGGGTCTAATTTTCTAAAGGGAGGCTTATCTTATACTTGACAATTTTTCTAAAGCAGTAAAGTAAAGTAAAATTTTTTGATCTTGTCATGTAGAGCTTCAGGAATGCCTATAAAAGTTTGTAGCATCAGAATGCTACCAGAATACATAGAAATTTAAGGATAATTTTATGTCAAATATCTACTCATTAAAGCTCAATAAGAATAAAGTAGTTCAAAATCAGAAGAAAGTCATCAGTGATTACACCAATACAAATATAAAATAGACTTACAATATTTTAGTAAGCACATATTAAAATATAACATCCCATTTCACATTTAACCTGTACTGATTAATCTAGAGTACTACACAATACAGCTAGTGGAAAAGTAAGAATTTTAATGGATTAGTAATAGGATTTCAAATTACTTCAAGAAGCTATAATTCCAATATTATTGCTTTAAGAAGGCATAAAACACATTGTCAATGAATTAAAGCTATAAAGCAAAAGCATGTGGTTTTTCTGATAAGAATTATACAAGTAAACAAACCCATAAACAAATGAAGTGATAGGAAAGCTCTTTCTTAGACAAAATATGCCTAGTATTAGATATTGTATACAACATAGAGTTAGAAAATCAGCACTTTGAAATTATGGAAGTAATGATTCAGATTAGAACTGACAACAAATGCAAAGGTTTTGTTGCAGACTTGGAAATGGTGGAGCCTGGTAAAAATGTAAGGAAATAACAGTATTTCTAAGCAAATTACCGCAAAGGCATGGAAATCTTTCAAAAACAGGGCCCATTTAACAAGTTTGAAAGTCTTTGAGATGCAAAATTCCAGACCCAGAGTTTTTTTTTTTTTTTAATTTTTATTTTATTTTATTTTTTTTTTTTGGTTTTTGGGTCCCACCCGGCAGTGCTCAAGGGTTACTCCAGCTCCATGCTCAGAAATTGCTCCTGGCAGGCACGGGGGACCATATGGGGCACCAGGATTAAAACTGATGACCTTTTGCATGAAAGGCATGCGCCTTACCTCCATGCTATCTCCTGGGCCCCCAGACCCAGAGTTTTAAATGGATGCTGTAGACAGAAAGGCTGCAAGCAGGAACCAAACTATTTAGAATTATCCCAGAAAATCATTAACAGCTTTAATCTCTTGCTTTTGGCAAGGTCTTCAAAAATTATTTACTTGGCAGAGGTCAAGGTGTATTCTCCATTCTGTGGGATCTTTCGCATTTGTCTAAACTGAAATATGAATGCTTCCCTGTGGCTATGTAGATTCCTGCACATCTGAGTTTTAAACTCAGTGGATAGTTCATGGGCAAGGATGACTGTGGTGCTTCCTTGGGGCTACAATTTAATTTTCTGTGGTGCCTCACTCACCCCTAGCCAATGTGTAAACCAAGAAAACACACCGTTTCTTGTGTTTTATTCTCCCTGGAAGTAATGTTTTAATCTAATTATGAAAATATCATGACATATATATATATGCAATGAGATATAGATATAGATCTACTTAGATAATCAGTAATAACCCAAATATTTTAACCATTCAAAAATGAGAAAAAATTTAAAATATTACATGCCTGCTCTATAATGAATAATTATTTTAATTTACTTTAATAAGTGTGCTATCTGAGCTTTGTTAAAAGGATCTGTTAATGGGTCCGAGAAAGCCTACCACTCAAATAAAGACCATGAACCTTCAGAGAATGCAACAGCCAAGCAGGTTTATTGATCCAGAGCTCTGGGGTCTGCTATCTACTGACACTGCAAGTTCATTAGTGGAATCCGGGGTCTTAGAAATCCAGGGCCTTTAGAGTCATCCATATGATAATAAGGTTTCAAGCTTCAAACATTTCATTGGTTCACACAACTGTTACAAATCAAAAGTATCCAAGATGCAAGCTGGAAAAGGTGCAATTCCTTAACTGTCCCAGGTCCCCTTTCGATATCAGTCACCCTAGCACACATCCCGGTGGTTTGTAAAGATACGGGCTATATCCTCCAGGTGGCCTTAGGGTGGGTTCCTTATCTGGCAGGGTGGAGGCCTTATTTCCTTGGTAATGTAGGGCTTGGTAGTCCTGATGCTGCTCCTATGCAGAAAAATGAAGAGACAGTCACTCAGGCAAAAGCTCAAGTGGGTTCTCTATTCTGGCCGGCCAGGGTCCAGTGGCTATCCAGAACCGAACAGAAACAAAGGACCACGTGGCTTTCTTTGTTCATCCTTATATACCATAAGAAGGGGAGGGAGGAGAGGGGATAGGGATAACTTCCTTATAAAGTTATAACATTCGCTGAGACATACAAGTTCCTTATAAGGGCATGATATCCGTCAAGGTAGTATAAGTCCCCTATAAGGGCATGACATCCGCCAAGATAGTATAAAGTCCCTTATAAGGGCATGACATTCGCCAAGGTAGTATAAGTCCCTTATAAGGGATGACATCCGCCATGGTAGTATATATGACTTTTAAGGGCAAAAAGAGTTAGATACAACCTGACCTTTAAGTTCCATGAGCTACATACAGCAGTGGGAGCTAGTGTAACTAGTTGTTGATTTCCCTTTTCAGTAACACAATTCTTGTGCTTGTGCTGGAATGCTTCTTATGGCTATGTTGAGGGTCAGCTAAGGACTGGGGAACGTGGCACATGCTGTTCTGCCCCTAAGGTCTGGTTCCAGGAATTAACTGCCTCTTCAGGCCTAGTCTTTTACCTTATAAAAGCAGTCTGTAACTAAACTTATCAAGCAAGCAAAGTACAGAAGCTAAAGCATAGTTATTTCTAAACAAAGTCCATAGCATACATTGCAGCACATCTAAAATAGGGCTCAGGGTCTTGGGGAAGCATTTTCACATAAAGGCAGGATCCAATCAAATATTAATAAGACTAGGCTGCCTCTATCTGTGTGTCATCAATTATTGCTCTGACTCCATTGGTAGCCAGCTGGGGTCACCCTGGTCAGTGAGTTGTTCACTGCTCACTTGTCAAGGCCGGTAATGGCAGATGGCCTGTGATGGCAGGGCTTATGTCATCTAGGAGTTAACTCAAGAATCTCTAAAAGCAAGCAAAAACCGAAGCCAGAAAGCATGTTAATCCTAATAAATTACCTAACTTATCCTAGCTTATTCTTAGCTCTTACAGCTTGAGAATAAAAAAATACTCTTTAGGGGTCAGTGAGGTGGCGCTAGAGGTAAGGTGTCTGCCTTGCAAGCGCTAGCCAAGGAAGGACCATGGTTCGATCCCCAGGCATCCCATATGGTGCCCCCCAAGTCAGGGGTGATTTCTGAGCGCTTAGCCAGGAGTAACCCCTGACCATCAAATGGGTGTGGCCATAAAAAGCAAAAAAATACTCTTTAGAAAAGAATACTTTTTTATATAATACAAGAAAATTTTATATAGATAAATGTGTATCATTTTAAGTACAATATAGTTTTCATGAGTTATTATTTCAAATTTAGAGTAACAGCAATAATTAAGTTGTCTATTTATCAAAAAGTTGCTCAGATTTCACTAATGTATCAACCTTGAAATTTTGAAAAGATTACTATAAAATATACATTTTTATAATTTTCGCTGATTTTTTGTATATTAAGTAAGAATTTGTCTTATTAATACTAACAGAAATAATTAATGATTTTTTTCAAGAGCCAAATGGAATATAAGACATCTGTGGAACTTGGGAGGGAAGGTTAAATCTGTATAAACAAAACTATATATGCAGAAAAGAAAAACTTAGCTAATAAGTTTAGTGTTTCAAATTTAAATACATAAATATAGCTAATGTATATCACGTATACTGCACATATATTAACCCTTAAAATATATCCTAAGAGATAATAAAATAGACCAATACAAATCTGAGGTGCCTGCCACTAGATGAAGTGAAATGGGAAGAGTGGAATCAATAAAGTAAAACTGACTAACTGTTAAAAAAAAGACATAATAGTCCATATTATGACTTTTGGCATGATGGCACTGGGTAGAGGCTGTCAATAAATAACTTTCAGCAATTTTTATTTATACCATTCTAAATCAACATTTGTTCTGTTAACAAAAATCCTCAATATAATTTTGAAAATTCCTTTTGTATTCCCTATCTCAAAGCTCAAGGCAGTACATTCCCAACATAAATTTCTTGGTATTTGTTTACAGTGTTCTTTTTTTTATTATTTTTTATTTTAACACCTTGATTACATACATAGTTGTGTTTGGGTTTCAGTCATGTATAGAACACCACCCATCACCAGTGCAACGTTCCCATCACCATTGTCCCAAATCTTCCTCATCCCCAACCACCCCCCGCCTGTACTCTGGACAGGCTCTCCATTTCCCTCATAGGTTCTCATTTTTAGGACAGTTCAAAATGCAGTTATTTCTCTAACTAAGCTCACCACTTTTTGTGGTGAGCTTCCTGGGGTGAGCTGGAACTTCCAGCTCCTTTCTCTTTTGTGTCTGAAAATTATTGTTATTGCAGGAATGTCTTT
>PVKC010037847.1:0-12861 GCA_004027635.1 Crocidura indochinensis
AAAAAAAAAAGAGAGAATATCCTTGGGACTGGAGTGATGGCGCACTGGTAGGGTGTCTGCCTTGCACGCAGCTGACCCAGGACAAAACTGAAAGTCCCATATGGTTCCCCAAGCCAGAGCGATTTCTTCTTTTTTTTTTTTGGGGGGGGGGGCAGTGCTCAGGGCTACTCCTGGCTCCACGCTCAGAAATCGCTCCTGACAAGGCTCAGGGGACCATATGGGATGCCGGGATTTGAACCAATGACGTTCTGCATGGAAGGCAAACGCCTTACCTCCATGCTATCTCTCTGGCCCCCAGGAGTGATTTCTGAGCGCATAGCCAGGAGTAACCTGTGTAACCTGAGTCACTGGGTGTGGCCCTACCCAAAAAAACAAAAACAACCCAACACTCCTACTTTCTTAGACAAGTATAGGAAGACACAGACACAGGCAACAGAATTTCCTTTCCCAAGGTGCCCGTCAGGCAGTGCATAAGGCTGTTTTCAGGCACATTTGCTTGGGACACATGGCCCCACCCTCTCTCCTCTGCTATTATTAGATGAATTTTCTCTCAGCCAAACCTCTTCACAGCTTGGCTTTCAGCCTTCTTCTTCTTTTTTTTTGGGGGGGGGGGGTGATACTCAGGGGCTACTCCTAGCTCTACACTCAAAAACCAGTCCTGGAAGCTGGGGACCATATAATGCTGCTGAGAATCAAACCTGGGTCAGTCCTGGTTAGCTTTGTGCAAAGCAAACACCCTACTGCTGTGCTATGGCTTCAGCCCTGATTTTCAGCTTTCTATCTTCTCTGATTTTCAAGGCAGGAATGTTATCTGTTTGGTTTTGGGGGCCACACTCAGTAATGCTCAGGGGTTACTACCAGCTCTGCCCAAGGAAATCACTCCTGGCCAGGCTCAGGGACCATACTGGGTTCTGGGGATTGAATCCAAGTCAGCCAAGAGCAAAGCAGGCATCCTTCCACATTATTTTGCCTGTTGTAGATTATGCAAGTTCACATACATATGAATCATTTATATGAGGCTGATTGTATTTTTGCCACTAACCCTGCAGGTGACACAATGTCTGGGACGCAGATGAAGTTTTCTCACCCACGCTCTCTCTTGGGCACCTCGCATGAAATAATGAACTATAGGATTTCTTTTTTTTTTTTTTTTGGTTTTTGGGCCACACCCAGTGACGCTCAGGGGTTACTCCTGGCTATGCGCTCAGAAGTCGCTCCTGGCAGGCACGGGGGACCATATGGGGAACTGGGGGATCGAACTGTGGTCCATCCTAGGTTAGCGCAGGCACCTTATCTCCAGCGCCACCGCCCGGCCCCGAACTATAGGATTTCTATTGCACATGCATATGTGTCCCACATTTCCTATAAGCACCCAGAATGGACCCCTGCTGTCTCCAGCCTCTTTCCTACCATTCTACCTTTGGTGACAACTGTTGTTCAGGTCCACTGCTCCCCAGAAAACGGCACAGAATCAGGGGAACTGCTGGCAGGAGGCGTCGTTGCATCACAGTTTCCCACATGATAGAGTAGATTTAGTTTTCTTTTATTTTTGGGTCAACTCATTGCTTAGAGGCAGCTCCCGACAGTGCTCTGGGGTAATTATATGATTCCAGGAATTGTCCCTGGGCCTCCTGCCTGCAGGGCATGTGCTTCAGTATTCTGACGTCTCTCAAGCCTGAATAGTTTGTAAGCACTGGGACTAGGCCTATAAAAGGCACGTCCCAATCCATAACAGGTAAGACTCACTCTCTTTCACATACTCAGAAAGATACACTCACACACATATGCTGAGGCTGAATGCTCTGTGTAGCCAACATGCAAACATCACATGTAACCTTTGTTGTCACCTTTGCGTCACCTAGGTGGCACAAAAGCTCTGGCAACACAGATTTAATGGCCCCATTGGGGTCACTGCTGTTTAGGAATACCCCATGGGAAAGTGAGTGAGACCTCAGTGGAGCACCTACCCTGAACGTGATGAAAATCTCTCTCTTTCCCACGGGCATCCTCACCGTCTGGCCGTCCTCCACTCCTGTAAAAACAACAGTTCAGAAGAAAACCAGTGTGGGCTCTCCAGGACACCTTCTCTAAGGAACCCATCTCCCATCTTTCTTCATTCTGTTCTGCTATCCTCGCTTTATTGGGGCCACATCAGATTCTGTGCTTGGGTCTTGTACTTGCTCTTCTCTCCCTCTAGCACAATCCTTATAGCTCTGGCCCCCATCTTTTTTTGGTTTTTGAGTTATACCCAACAGCGCTCAGGGGTTACTCCTGGCTTTATGCTCAGAAATCACTCCTGGTAGGCTCAGGGGACCATATGGGATGCCGGGATTCGAATCACTGCCCTTCTGCATGCATCTGGCCCCCATCTTCATGGTCTTGAACAAACTGGACTATTGCAACCCCTATTCCACCCTCCCACCCAAAGAAAGGGCCTGTAGACCAGGCACCCACCAGCAGGCACAGGGATCACCACTTTCTTCTTTTGCTTCGCCTGCCCAGAGCCTCTGCACACCACACAGGGGGTAGTGACGATGGAGCCACGACCACCACAGCGCCGACATGTGGAGCGCATCACAAAGGGGCCCGTGTTGATAGTCTCCTGAGAAAAGAGAGGAGGAAGCTGGAGTCCCCAGTGGGAACTAAAGAGCTTGTGGGAGGTGATCACCTACATTGTGGCTCCTAGGGAGAATGCAAAACAAGCCAATAACACAGATGCAGGGGCTTAGACTGTTCTTCTGACCTCGAACCCACTTCTTGTTTTTGGTGTTTGGGTTACACCCTGCAATGCTCAGGGTTTCCTCCTGGCTTTGCACTCACGGATAACTCCTGAGAACCATAGGTGGTGCTGGAAACTGAACCCAGTTGATCAAATAGAAGGCAAATAAATGCCTTTCCTGCTGTACTACTGCTCTGACTTCAAAAAGAACATTCTGACTTGGGAGAATGTACATGGAAGTGCCTGGAATGCAGAAATCTAAAGAACATATGGAGCTTGTTCTTGTAGACACACACGAAGAGAATAGATAAGTCAAGGGCAAAGAGAAAAAGCACACATCAAAAATGACAAAGAAAATGGACAAAATCTACATGTATATGGGCAACAGAACTAAGGGGAGCATGTGACCATTTGAATGGCTCCCAAATATTTCCAAAAAAGGAAAATATGATTACACCTCAAGAAAAATTTTAGCTGTTCAGCCCAAGCTGAGGGTAGATTATGAACTACCCCAAAGTCTATTTGCAGACAAGATGGGACTTGCCTTGTATGGTCTGCATTGTTGGCCAGGGGAGAAACTCCTGTGAAGGACACAAGGCAGCAAATGACAGTCCCACCCAGTCCTGAATCCTCACCCACTCCATGGGTAAAGCTAGGGAGCAGGGTCTGGAAAGTCAGGGACCAGGTAAGGGGCGGATGGGCACTCAACTCACCATGCCTGAGCCGGAACAGTAGTGGCAGTGCTGCAGCTTGGTGCCCGGCTCATTGCCTTTGCCATCACAGCGCTCACAGGTGTCAGTGATGTTCACCGTGAACTCCTTATTGACGCCCTTGGCCGCCTGATTGAAGGTCAGCTCCATGATGTACTAAAGAAATCAAGGACCACCTGTCAGCTTTCTCTCTGAAACAGCCCAACAACAGGGTGTGGGCCAAAGGATTTAGTTCTTTTTTTTTTCCTCTATGGCAGTGATCCTCAAACTACGGCCCGCAGGCCACATACTGTATTTGTTCCCATTTTGTTTCTTCACTTCAAAATAAGATATATGCAGTGTGCATAGGAATTTGTTCGTAGTTTTTGTTCTTACTATAGTTCGGCCTCCAACGATCTGAGGGACAGTGAACTGGCCCCCTGTTTGAAAAGTTTGAGGACCCCTGCTCTAAGGTCTTTATTTTGGGGGGGGGGGGAGAAATTGGTTGGACTGTACCTGATGATGCACAGGACTTACTCCTGTTCTGTGCTCAGGAAACACTCTTGGAAAAAGTGCACAAGGGAATTTAACTCACATAAGCCACGTGCATGGATGGCAAAGCACCTTACCCACTTCCTCTTTCTGGTCTTTAAATATATATTTAGTTTGTTTGGTTTTTGTTTATTGGGTCACACCCAGTGGTGCTCAGGGGTTACTCCTGTCTCTGCACTCAGAAATCGCTCTTGGCAGGCTCCGGGGACCATATGGGATACCAGGATCGAACCAACATCCGTTCTGGATCAGTTAAGTGCAAGGCAAATGCCCTACCTGTTGTGGTACTGCTTTGGCCCCATAAGGCCTTTATTTGTAGAGCACCTCCCCCCACCTTAATCGTAGTTCAGGGAACGTTTCCAATATATTAACATGTATGGGTTTGCTGTTCCAGCTTCAGATCCTCACCGCCCACCAAGGCCTCATCTCTCCCACTGCTCAGAAACTGCTGTTTGATGACCTGAGGCCAAGGGCTGACCCCCACCTGACACCGCCTGCTCCCTTGGCTTCTCTATATACCCTCACAGAGGAATGAGATCACTTGATATTTGTCATTTTCCCTTTACAGCACTTTTTCTTTCCTTTTGTTTTGTTTTTGGGCCCCACTGGCAGCACCCAGAGGTTATGGCTCTGTGCTGAGAAATTACACCTTGGGGGACCATATGGGATGTTGGGCATCAAACCCGATCAGCTGTGTGCCCTACTTCTTGTGCTATTACTCCAGTCCCATTCCTTTATTTACTTATTTATTTGGTTCTCATCAAAACACCCCACATACCCCACCTACAGCACTCTGGCTCCCTGCCACTGACATCCCCACCAGAGTGGGTATTTTTATCTGGTACACTACACTCACTTATCAACACCTAAACGTACCTCCTGAGGCTGACTGAACGCACTCTGGAAATCTCCGAAAGGAGATGAAGAGAACTCTCCGAAAATCTTCCTAAAGAGCTCCTCGGGATCCACAGTGGGACCCCCTCTCCAATAGTTCTGCCCTGAGCTGCTGGCACCAGGGTCAAAGCCAGCGGAGCCATATGCATCGTACTGCTTCCTCTTCACTTCGTCACTCAGCACCTGCTCAGGAGACACATGGTCAGGTTGCCCCGGGCCACCCACAAAATGCAGATCATGGCATAAAAATCAGCCCTCAGGTTTCTGATCGGGTCACCAAACTGTGGCTGTATCAGATAATAGACTGAAATGTCGAGACACGTAGACACAATTCTGTGACTTGCTCTCTAGAGTGTGTCTGTGTGTGTGTGTGTGTGTTTAGGGGAGGGGTGCTCAGCACGTGTCTCATGCTTCTGTTCACATTTTTTGTTGTTGTTTTTGGGGTTACTCCTGGTTCTATGCTCAGAAATTGCCCCTGGCAGGCTCGGGGAACCATATAGAATGCTGGGATTCGAAACACCGTCCTTCACGCAAGACAAACGCGCTACCTTCATGCTATCTCTCCAGCCCCCTCTGTTCACATTTTTTTTTGGTTTTTGGGCCACACCCGGTGATGCTCAGGGGTTACTCCTGGCTATGCGCTCAGAAGTCGCTCCTGGCAGGCACGGGGGACCATATGGGGAACCGGGGGATGGAACCGCGGTCCGTCCTAGGTTAGAACAGGCAAGGCAGGCACCTTACCTCCAGCGCCACCGCCCGGCCCCCACATTTTTACTTTTAAATTTTGTTATTTTTGGTTTGGGGACCACACCTGGCAGTTCTCAGGGATTACTCCTGGTTCTACACTCAGAGATTACTCCTGGCAGCACTCAGGGGTCCATATGGAACGCTGGGGATCAAATCCGGGTCAGCTTCGCCCTGAGCCCAGGCCGCCTGTGCTGGGCTGACGCAGTAAGTGGCTGAAAGACAGGGCACATGCACGCTCACCTACCTCATAAGCCTCGGCCAGCTGGGAGAACTTCTCTTTGGCTTTGGGGTCATCCTTATTCGTGTCTGGGTGATATTTCTTGGCGAGCTAAAAAACAAGAAATGGTAAACTACTATAGACATGATCCTCATGGAAGCTGAACTCTAACTGTCCTCCTACCTCAGCTCTGTCTCAGATATTTCTCCTGAGATGTGCAACCTATAACAATTCTCCAGACCAGATTCAAGTGGAACTCTTCGGGTCTCTGGCTCTTGCCTCTTGTCCCATCCCGTACTTGCTCTTCTCCCATCCCTGCAACAAGAACCCAATGCTCACTTCAAAGTATAAGGGTCTTCCCCACTAAACCAAGTCTCTGCTGGTGTTGTTGGTGCCATCACAACCCAGTAATAACAAGAGCCCGTGCTCAAGTGGTAACAGGAAGTGACTGCGCCTATAGGAAACATCCAGGTGAATGAGGAACATGTGGAAAGATACTCCACAGCTCCATGTGCAAGGGAGAGGCACACCAAAGTCACAAGTATTTCCACTCTGCTTCCACCAGGGCAGCGATAAAGCCAAAATCTTCGCAAGCTGCTGCTGAGAGCTTCAAACGGCCTTTCCGATTGCTCCTGCAGGGCCATTCTGAGGAATCAAATCCACATGTGAAAGGCATGTGCTCAACCCCTTGAACTACACCTCCAGCCCTAAAGCAGCTGTCTGAAATATTCATGCAGTTCTTTTTTTTTTTTTTTTTTTTTTGGTTTTTGGGCCACACCCGGTGACGCTCAGGGGTTACTCCTGGCTATTCGCTCAGAAGTCGCTCCTGGCAGGCACGGGGGACCATATGGGGAACCGGGGGATCGAACCGGGGTCCGTCCTAGGTTAGTGCAGGCACCTTACCTCCAGCGCCACCGCCCGGCCCCCTTCTTCAAATATTTAAACATTGGCATTTGACCAGGCAACTCCATGCCTATCTGTACAACACCTACATTTCTTTTTTTTGGTTTTTGGGCCACACCCAGTGACGCTCAGGGGTTACTCCTGGCTATGCGTTCAGAAGTCGCTCCTGGCAGGCACGGGGGACCATATGGGAACCGAGGGATCGAACCGTGGTCCGTCCTAGGCTAGCTCAGGCAAGGCAGCAGGCACCTTACCTCCTGCGCCACCTCAACACCTACATTTCACTGCATAATTGTGGCCCTGTATTTTTTCAGCAATTCCAGACAATTTTTTTGTTTGTTTCTGTTTTTTTTTTTTTCCCTTTTTTTTTTTGCCTTTTGGGCCACACTCCGTGATGCTCAGGGGTTTATTTACTCCTGGCTTAAGCACTCAGAATAGCACAGTGGTAGGGCATTTGCCTTGCAAGCTGCTGACCCAGGACCTACATTGGTTCGAATCCCGGCATCCCATATGGTCCCCTCTGAACACCACCAGGTATGGCCCCAAAACCAAAAAATCGAAACAAAAAACAAAAATCAGAAATCGCTCCTGGCTTTGGGGGATCATATGGGACACCGGGGGAATCAAACTGCAGTCCATCCTAAGTTAGCTCGTGCAAGGCAAATACCCTATATCACTTGTACCACCACTCTAGCCTGCTTCTGTTTTGGGGCCACACCTGGTTGATGCTCAGGGGTTACTCCTGGCTCTTTGCTCAGAGTTATTTCTCACAGGCTCAGGGGACCATATGGGACGCTAGGGATTGAACCTGGGTCGGCTGCATGCAAGGCACTACTGCTATGCTATCTCTTCGGCTCCTGAAGGCAGTTTTTTTTGGTAGGGGATGGGGGGCTGGTTTTTGGGCCACACCCAGTGACGCTCAGGGGTTACTCCTGGCTATGTGTTCAGAAATCGTTCCTGGGGCCCGGGAGATAGCATGGAGGTAAGGTGTTTGCCTTTCATGCAAAAGGTCATCTGTTCAAATCCCAGTGCCCCATATGGTCCCCCGTGCCCGCCAGGAACAATTTCTGAGCATGGAGCCAGGAGTAACCCCCTGAGCACTGCCGGGTATGACCCAAAAACCAAAAAAAAAAAACAAAAACAAACAAACAGAAATCATTCCTGGCTTGGAGGAACATGTGGGACACCAGGGGATCAAACTGCGGTCTGTCCTAGGCTAGCTCAGGCAAGGCAGACGCCTTACCTCTTATGCGACCACTCTTGCCTCAGGTTTGTTTGTTTGTTTTTTTTTTTGGGGGGGAGTTGAATTTTGGTCACACCCGGTGGCGCTCAGGGATTACTCCTGGCTCTGCGCTCAAAAATCGCTCCTGGTAGGCACAGGGGAACCATGTGGGATGCTGGTATTTGAACTACTGTCCGTCCTGATTGCATGTAAGGCAAATGCTCTACCGCTATGCTATCTCTCTGGCCCTCAAGGCAGTATTTTGGGGGGCCACACTTGGTGATGCTCAGGGGTTACTCCTGGCTATGCACTCAGAAATCACTCCTGACTTGAGGGATCATATGGGACACCGGGGGATGGAACCTTGGTCTGTCCTAGGCTAGCATGGGATAGCTCCACACCACTGCTCTAGGGCCCCCTTTAGGCAGTTTTTATAAAGCATCAGATTGGATAGATTATATATAAGGTGCACGCCTTGCATGTGGCAGACCTGTTAAAACCCTGGCCCCACATATAGTCCCCTAAGCATGGTCAGAAGTGATCCCTGAGTGGCAGAGCCAGGAGTAAAACCTAAGCACCAAAACAAAACATACCCCAATAAAGGCATCATGTTATAATTTGCTTTTCCAAACCCAAAATAAGCAAATGCAGAGACAAAATAGCTATTGGGCCTGCAGCGATAGCACAGTGGAGAGGGCATTTGCTTTGCACACAGCTGATGCATGTTTGATCCCTGGCATCCCATAAAGTCCCCTGAGTCTGTCAGGAGTAACTGCTGAGTGCAAAGCCAGGATTAACCCTTGAATGCTGCCAGGTATGGCCCCAAAACAAAAAAACCCCACTCCGCACACATACAAAAGAACAGCAACTATTAGCAATTAGTTGAATTCATACCTTAGCTGCTATAAATCTGGTCAGAATGCACACTTATATTCAGGAAACCAAGTTCATTCTCAGCACCATATGGGCCAGAGTATTCCAGAACATCACTGAGAGCAGCCAAACAACTCGCCCAAAAGTAAAGTCCTTTTTTGTTTGATTTTTGGACACACCTCACTATGTTTGGGGCTGACTCCTGACTTAGGTATCATTCCTGGTCAGAATCAGGGGACCATAGTAACACATGCAATGCCAGGGTTGACTCTAAACCAATGCCTATGTTCTATCACTCTGGCCCATGGGAAAAAAAAATTTGGGGGGGAGGGGAGATTTTTGGGACACTCTGGGTAATGCTTATACATTACTTCTACTTTTGCACTCAGGAATCACTCCTGGTGGTGCTCAGAGGACCATATATGCTACAAAGGATCCAACCCAGGTTGGCTGCATACATAGCAAGTGCCCTACGTTCTATACCATGGCTCCAGACTGGGAAAATGTTTTTTTTTTCTTTTTCTTTTTGGGTCACACCCAGCAGCTCTCAGGGGTTACTCTTGGCTCTATGCTCAGAAATCGCTCCTAGTAGCCCCGGGGACCAAATGGGATACAGAGATTCAAACCACAGCCCTTCTGCTTCTAAGGCAAACGCCTTACCACTGTGCTATCTCTCAGGCCCTGGAAAACGTTTTTAGTTTTGTTGTGTTTTTGGGTCATACCCAGCAGAGCTCAGGGGCTGCTACTCCTGGCTCTACGCTCAGAAATCACTCCTAGCAGGCTCAGGGGACCATATGGGATGCCAGGATTTGAACCACTGTCCTGCATGCAAGGCTAACGTCCTACCTCCATGCTATCTCTCTGGCTCCAAACGTTTTTTTCTAAATCTGACTGTGACTCCCATTGTCAGGGGTCACTATGCACAGAGCACACAGTCTAGCCAAGCATGTTTCACAGGCACTTCCCAACACTGTGGTATGTGTGGCTGACAGGCCTATGTACTAATCAGAGCCCACAGGACAGTGATCACTCCATGCAGCTGAATGCTCAGCCCCATACATACCTGGTAATAGGCTTTCTTGATGTCCTTCTGGCTGGCATTTCGGGGCACTCCTAAAATCTGGTAATAATCTTCTTTGTCCAGTGGGGTACTGGTGTGGAAGGAGGCAGTACAAACAAAAGGGTAACTTTTCACTCCTAGAAAAGAGACAAAAAAAAAAATCGCTCTGGAAATGTGTTCACCAGAAGGAAGTCAAATCTCACCAGCAAGATGTCCTACCAGAGGATAGGAAGCTCATACCCGGGGTCTGTATGTCCAGACTGGCCCTAACAAGGTTCAGGTTGGGGCTAAAGGGAGAGTATAGCAGGGAGGGTGATTGTCTTGCACAAGGCCAATCCAAGTTCGGTTTCTGGCACCCCGCAAGGTTCCCGAGCACCACCAGGAGTGATTCCTGAGAGTAGAGCCGGGAGTGACCCCTGAACATCACTGAGTGTGGCCCCAAAGCCAAAAATAAACAAACTAAACAAGGCTCAAGCCACTGTGCCTAAGGACTAGATAGGAGCAAGGCGAGGATTCTGTGATTCCCCTGAAAGTTGGGCACCAAAGGCTGAGTCTACTCCACGGGTGTCAGAAGTACATGCTCTGGGACTGCAGGGGGCGCACAGGGGTCAGGCAGGAGGTTTGGGTGTAAGCCTCAGGCTGCACAGCTGGAAGTGACTCACAAGCACTAGTAGTGCTCCAAGCACCAGTAGGTGTGACCTAAATACAAATACAAAAACCAGAACCAGAATGGCATGCTCGGCATGCAGGTGGCCCAGCTTTGATCTGGGGGCACCACCAGCCTGGGCCCAAACCAGTCAAGCGGGGAGTAGGGCAAACCCCAAGAGCTCACCACTGTGTGTCACTGTCCTTCTGATTGCAACATGTCCTACACACTTACCCTCCATCAGTAGCCCCAACCCCAGACCAGATCTGGGAGGGGTGCACTCCCCTCACCAGCAGCTGGTCATGGCCCACCCCAGACCAGATCTGATACCCTGGAGGCGGGGCCAGCAGGCTGTTGAACAGGCTCTGGGGGGGGGGGAGCGGAGAGTGTGATCCTGTTACAAGATCCACAGCAGCTCTAAATGAGCTAAAGAGTCAGGGATCTCTTGGGGAATCGACCCCTCTCCCTAAAAAACAGCACATAACAGACCCCAGGGCTACAGGGCCCTGGTGCTACCCTCTGTTGCCCCAGAGCAGAGCTGGAATCCAGGCCCAGGGCAGGAGGCCATGGCCTGGGCTGGCCCTGCCCTGCCCTGCTTTCAGGCCTCTTGCATCAGCAGCTACAAGGAAACACCCCCAGATCGCTCTCTTGCTGGCTGACCTGAGCCTGCCTGTCACCAAGTGAAGGAGACATTAGAGAGCCTGACAAATACTTTCTACTCACTCCAACTCATCTAGTAAAACTGGAGAAGAGGCTGGGAGGGGAAGGAGGTTAAGGGAGAGTAGGAGTGAGAATGAAGACTACACAAGGCAGCTCCAGGATCCAAGTTAGTCATTGGCCTGAAAAGCTGCTATGAGCACCATTCACCCACTTGGCACTACTGACCGACCATCCCTTCAACAAGGAAAGGCTGCCAGTGCCCCTAGGTCACACTTAGGGTCTATATGTCCCGAACCCACTGCAGGCACTGAGGTGTCATAAGGGGTTATAGCAGGAAACAGTTCACAGGTGATGAAAGTTACAGGTATTTGACATTTGGGGGGCAGAATGGGTGGAGTGGAGGAGAGATTCCTAATGCTGCTTGGTGCCAGGGTCACTCCCTACTAGAAGGAATGCTCAGAATAATAATAATAAAGCCCTCCAGTCTTTTATCTCTCCAAAAACCCACATTCAAGATCTTGTTTTGGGGGAGAGGCCTGCATCTCACCGAGAGTCCCGGGGATTAGCTAGTGGTCCTGATGGGGCCTATGCAGGGCAGCCACTCCCCATGGACCACTGGACTGCGTCCCAAAGGTGCTCCTCTGCTCAAAGGTCCAGCCAGGGACTACAATTCACTCAGCTCCAGTGGGGAGAGATGAGCTCAGCCTTCGAGGGGAATTCTGAAGCCTCGCTTCCCAAATTGGCCTACAGTGGCTTCACCCTTTTTTTATATAAAGCTTTATCAACCATACAAAAGTCTCAGGGAAGGGTCAGAGCGATAGCACAGCAATAGGGCATTTGCGGCCAACCCAGAACGTATTTCCGGCATTCTATATGATCCCCAGAGCCTTCCAGGAGCAATTTCTGAGCGCAGAGCCTGGAGTAACCCTGAGCACCACCTGGTGTGGCCCCAACACCCCCTCCCCCCCCCACAGTCTCAGGGAACTTCCAGTTCAACAAGGGAGCAGGAGAGAGAAGGCAGGGACAGGCAGAGTGAGACAAGCCAGGAGATGAGCCAGGATCTCTTGGTGTTCCTGAAGGTCAGGGATTCCTCGTCCCACAGGGGGCGCTGGCCTGTCACAGATGACACTTGTGTCCAGCACAGTCTGTGTGAGATGGTGGTGGTTTGGGAAGACACTATGATTAACAAGGCCAACCGGTAAGCAGGAGGACGCTATACTACAGAATTTGGATCTTATCCTCATGGCAGTAAAGAATGACAATAAAGAGATAAGCTGGAGGGGCCCGGGAGATAGCATGAAGGTAAGGCGTTTGCCTTTCATGCAAAAGGTCATCGGTTCGAATCCCGGTGCCCCATATGGTCCCCCGTGCCTGCCAGGAGCAATTTCTGAGCATGGAGCCAGGAGTAACCCCTGAGCGCTGCCGGGTGTGACCCAAAAACCACAAAAAAAAAAAAAAAAAAAAAAAAAAAAAAAAAAAAAAAAAAAAAAAAAAAAAGAGATAAGCTGGAAATTCACTGAGTTTTGCACTAGCAAGTGCTCTATAGGATCAGAAAGTAAAGTGTGGTACTAGAACATGGTCTCCCAAGCACTTCCAGGAGATCCCTAAGCACTGAATAGGGAGCAATACTCTTCTATGCCCAGTATCACCACGTGTGGGTCACTCCCTCCACAGCAAAA
>PVKC010037848.1:0-12853 GCA_004027635.1 Crocidura indochinensis
TCTCATGTCGTTAATTGGTCCCAAATCTTATGTTAGATATTTCAGTGTTCCTGTCAGCTCTTTTTTCCCCTGAACCCAAATAATATATCATTTTATTTTTACAGTGCATGATTAAGTTAGAGACTCACTGAGGTTTTAATTAATGGATGTTAATTAAAGTATTCAGCTTCAAAATCCATTATTTTGGACAGGAAATAAACTTAATTCCCAATGAGATAGTAGAAAGAATAATGGACTCGGGTGTCTGAGGTCCACTGTGCCACCTGGCATTGACCCACTCAATTCATTTCTCTGCAGCTCAATTTCCTTCATCAATCTCTATGGAAGGAATATTTAGGCACCTCCTAAATGGCCAGCCTTGAACTGAAGCTAGAAATATAGCTGCATGGGCAATATTGCAATTGAACGATGTTTAAGAGTTATTTCAGTAGAGGAGAGTTGGAGCAGAAACCAGGATTTCAATGATGCTGATGAAAGGAAGTGGCACATGATGAAGAGGCATGATTTAGCCTGGATGAGGGAGATAAGAAAAGAGAGAGACACCTGCAAAATGAGTAGAATGAACAAAAGGACCCTTGGGATCATTCCAACTCCCGATGCATACATCATTGTTTATAAGTAAATCGTAGAGCTTTGGCTTTGCCATTTGTTATTGCCAAGATTATATAAAATTCTCATCCTTGTTTATCCTTAATGTCTTCCTTTACCCAACAGCAAGTAGACATACTTCAAGATTGTTCTGTGGCTTAAGTTAAAGACCCAGGAGTGAAGTGAATATTCAAGAGAACAATGACTTTAGCTTCTACTTTGTCCTTCTTGAAGCGGCAGCTCCTACCCCTTTTATCTCAATTCTAATTTTCCAAGTGATTTATAGAAATCATGACAGTTTCTATTAGTCCTGTTTCACAAATGAATAAACCTGAAATGCTTGAATGGAAGAAGTTGGTCTCCTGGCTTCCTCTTCAGTATCCTTTTCTCAGCACACAACCCTCCCCTGCTGATTTCTTTCCCACTGAAGACAGGTGTCATTTTCCACGGACTGACAACCGGGACTGATTTGTTTCTCCAGGAGCTTAAGAATGTAGGTTCTCCTGATTTTTTCTTACACCGCCAACAGCTCAATCCTGTACCAAAGCTATTTCTCTCACGCTCAACCTTCTTTTTGGAGTGTTTGGGTTATGAATGTCTGGGTGTGTTAGAGTAAAGACCAGAAGGCATGTTTCATCATTTTTATGTGCACTGTAGTCTCTGCTTTGTCGTCTTTCCATTACTTCGGATTTGTGAGCTCAAGCTTTCTTTAACAGCCATTTCTCAAGAAACCAGTAAAGCTCACATTGGAAATCACCTCCATGGATGGCATAAAAGCCACCCTACCTTGAAAATTCAGGTCTTTTTAGGTTACTTTCTTTCTTGGATTGCAGATAACCAAGAAAAACCTAGAGGTTGCCACAACTGTGCAGTGAGAGGTGAGGAAAGAAAGAACAAAGACACATGGGACAGCTTAGCACAATTCTACCAAATTTTAGACCTTGACAGTGACCTCTGTACTGGATAATATGATTAAATGGTCATTCCTCATGTGACCCACTGCCCGGTTGGGTGTGACCCTCCAAAGATTCCAAATTGATTTTCTTCCAAGGTTCTTAGTTAAACCCTGGAAGAGAAACTGAATATTTTCCTCCCAGAAGCAATCAAGAGCATTCATGTCCTAGATTCCATAAGGCTATTAAGGAAATACTTTTGCTCAGTGGTTCAGTGTGTAGCATAGCTGAAGATGTTTCCTAGTGACTAGAGTGTGTTGTCAAGGGTGACAAGTCCATTTTGTTGGTGTTCTCTCTCTTCTGTGTCTATATATAAAACTTTTCATCCCAGTCATATCTTGACCAGAACTCACCTACAACTCCTCTGGTCCCCAAACCTCTCAACAATCATCAGCACTGCCCTTAGGTTAGGGGTAATTTTGTCCTTGTCAAAGTCCTTACTAGACTTCACACTTTCTCGATCAAGCCTTTATTCTCTCCCTGTACTACCTACCATCACACCCTACACGCAGTAGATAGGACTCCTGAAAAAGGCACATAATCCAATTCTTTTGTCTCATGTTCAAAGTACATGGCCCACCAGAAATATATTGCTTAGGAAAGGAAAGGCATTTCTTGGAAGTCCCATGAGTTTTAAAAACCATATTAACAGTGATGTAATCAACTTCAACTTATGGATCACAGACTTCTAAGCTTTTAATATAGGCCATAAATTTCAGCATCGAATTGTTCCTGTGACAAAAGGAAAAGGTGAACGAAGTTTGGGTTGTCTGCTGATGATTTCGGTTGCTTTGATGATGGACAAAGTCTGTCTGTCAAGAGACTCTGAGGGCTGCATAATTATTCTCCCTCAATATGGGGCTGTCAAAGGTCTTTTTTAAGTATGTTTCCCTGAAAATTATCCCTGGTTATTTGCCTTCAATAACTGTATTTCAAAAAGATCTTTACCTAAGAAAGGAAAGATGAAAGCAAAAAAGAAATGAATATTGATATCTCACTGGTAACAATTCACAGATTAGGCTCAGTATCATGTTTGGTTTGCAGAAATTAGCATGTTTCTTTGGACTTTGAGATAATTTCTATAGTACAGTTGAGTATGCAGCTAGGATATCGTCATTACTAAAGTGCTTAAGTCACTGGTCTTTTAGTTTCTTAAACATTATACATTAAATATGCAAATGATGGAAAATTCGCATAAAACATCTTACTAAGATGTTTTGGTTGGTTTCAGGCACACCCTCAGAAATGTTTAGGGACAATTCTTGGCAGTTTTGGGGGGAGGTTCAAGTGATAAGTGATGGCCAGGGATCAAACTTAAGCCTCTAGTATGCAAAGCCCGTTGGGTTATCTCCACTAGACACATGATATCCATATCCTTTCTGTGAGGTATCAAATGAGAGTAAGAGTATTCCTTGTCTCTTTTGATGCTCGTTGTACCCCCTGCACAAGGCTTATTTAAACTGATTTATTCTCTCTGACTTTCTACTTCAGCTACCTCATTATCCTTAGGAGATTGGAGTATCTTTCTTTCCACTGTTCTCAGGAAAGAATTTCTCATCAAAATATCCATAGTCTTTCCCTTAAAAAAAAAACAGAATCAAATTACTAACATCACTTGATTTATATACGATAACTGTCTTTCAATTCATGACTACCAGTTGCTCTGATTTTCCTTAAGAAAAGACATCATGGGATGGGAAGAGTAAAAAAAAAAGAAAAGACACCATGACTATAGATAGATATAGTGTGTAAGGCACTTGCCTTGCATGAGGTCAACCCCTACTTAATCCCCCATACCACTTGTGGTCCCCTGAGCATGCTATTAGCCCTAATCACAGAGCCAGGAATAGGCCATGAGTACCAATGGGGGTTGCCAAACCCCCATAAAGAAAAATAAGTTACATCATTTTTTGCCTACTGGATAAATTTGACTTTCATAACAGTTCACATTTGTCATTTTGCTTTAGTTTCCTGAACACTCAGAGTCAAACTTAAAGACCAACACAGTAAACATAAAGAAACTTGAATCTTCACCTATTCCTCCAGGTTTTCCAGCTCATCTTATCTTAATAAAGTACATATTTTCTCTTGATCTTGGCCTCCTTTGTGATTTTCATATTTTATGTTGCCTTTAAGCCACCTCAAAATCCGTATAGACCATATCAATAATTACTCCAGTTTACAGAACACAGTACAGGCCACCAGAGTATTTTAAAGAGGCGATTGCTTAGCGAAAAGATCGATGACTCTTTAGAAAATTATATCTGCCTGATAATTACCATGTCTAATAATTATTCTCATGATTTGCCTTCAGTCTCACCACATTCTAATCCATCAGTCATCTTGAAATTAATCACAGATCATATTACTTTCCTGCTCAGCTCCCTTTGATGGTAAATTAAAGCTCAGGCCCCTAAATTCTACTCAAAGTCCTTCACAAGATAATATAGTACTTTACTCTCTAGCCTTTTCTCCTGCTCCAATCCCAATGCGTCTTAAATACAAGAAAATTTGTACAATTTCTGGATAAGCCCTGCTCTTATTTCTCATCGCTTTCAAGCTTTTCCCTCTATTCTCTTTCCAAAGCACAGATAATAACTCAAATTCTTCATTTTTTTTTTTGGTTTTTGGGTCACACTTGGCAGCACTCAGGGGCTACTCCTGGCTCTATGCTCAGAAATAGCTCCTGGCAGGCTCAGGGGACTATATGGGATGCCGGGATTAAAACACCACCCTTCTGCATGCAAAGCAAACGTTTTACCTCCATGCTATCTCTCCGGCCCCCAAATTCTTCATATTTCTATCTAATCAAATATACTTCCCAGGCTGAGTTAATTAAAAAAAATAAACTGGTTAGGGGCTAGAGAGCAAGCATGGAGGGTGGAATTTGCTTTGCATGCAGAAGGATGGTGGTTCGAATCCCGGCATCCCATATGGTCCCCCAAGTCTGCCAGGAGCAATTTCTGAGTGTAGAGCCAGGAATAACCCCTGAGCACTGCTGGGTGTGACCCCAAAATAACACCAAACAAAAAATGGGTTAATAATGATCTTTGTGAACATGTTGCTTCATAACAACCAAAATGTTTCTTACCTTTTTATTAAAATCTCTTTTTAGGGCCAGAGCAATAGTATAATTGAATGATAATGGAGCACTTGCCTTGCACATGGCTGATGTGTGTTTGATCCTCGACACTCAATATGGTCCTCTAAACTCTATCAGGAGTGATTCCTAAGCGTAGACATAGGAGTAAGCACTGAGTACTTTGGGTATATCCCCAAATGAAAATAACCTTATTTGATGGCCATACTCAGCAGTGTTCAGGTCTTACATCTTTCTCTGTTTTTAGTTAGGGTTCACTCAGAGGAGTGAACCACTGGGATTGATGACTGGAAATGGAGGGATTTTGCCATTGATCTGTCCCCTGTGAACCTAAGACTTCATGAACCATAAGTAAGCTATTTCTTTTAAGTTCTATCTACATTTCTGTGGGTTGGGTAGGGAGACGTGCTGTGGTCTTACATGCAAGGCAGGTGCTGTACCACTAGGCCATACTCTCTTGTGATTCTGTTGCAATTCTTTACCAAAATCTGTACACAGAATAAAACGTTAATTTTTAAATTGCTGCAGTAGAGGCTGTTTGTTGTATAAACACAATAACCAGACCAGAGAACACTGTGATGGTTAGAAGGGGCATGAAGCTGGGAGTGGAGCATTTGGAAAAATCAACATCCGATGAATGGGATTTATCAAGGATTATCTCTTCTGCTTATCTGGCTTTGCTCCAAATATTCAGCTGAGTACTCAGGTATATAAATTGTCCTCTATGACTTGAGTGCTTAGAAACTTTAAAGGGAAAAAAATTTTAAAAGACGTGCTGAGAAGTTACAAGCTCATTTTCCTGAATCCAGAAGGATTCCCCCCCCCCCACCTCCCTGCTTTTCAAAGAAACAGCATTCTTCCCGTGGCAGTCTATCAACTTCTAAGTTTTACCAGGTGAGAAATCAGATTGTACAACTAGCATAATCCCTGCTTCTCGACTGAGTCTGAGGTCACAAAAGTGTAAGTACTTGGAGTCCCTGAACAGTGAAAATGAGGGATTCTGAGTAGTGAAGGCAGCAGGTGTGGGCATTGCCAGGGCCACTGTCTGTACCACTCTCTGTTGCCCTTTGTGGCAAGCTGAGCTCCAATTCACCTAACCCCAGTCTCCCAGTCTCATCAGTCTGGTCTTGTGTCTGTCATCTTTGTTCCACTGCTATTCCTACAGCCTCAAGGTGTCAGGTCAGCCAGGGAATTTGTGTACTAAAAGCAATTTTTTTCTTTAATAATTTATTAAACATGGTAGTTACAGAAATGTTCATAGTTCCAAAAGCATTTTAAACATTTTTCTGGAGACAAAACTCCTTGCTGAGGCATCAGAGAATTAGTTCCATTGCTGTTATGGAGTCATACCCTTTGCATTTGGTAGACCCTGATAAACTCCCAAACTTCCAGGAATAGCCTGTGAGCACTTGTTGGTGTGACACTCAAACCCTGGAGCAAGGAAATATTACCATGGCTCAGGTTTGGGCACCAGCACCCATGATTTCCCCTTCCACCAACACCACCGGATACTTCTCTAGAGACCTTTGAGCACCTCAGATGTGACCCTGGAGGCCCCATCATTACATGACAGGAGTGGTATGGGGATCCCCAGTTCTGCAAGTCCAGAGCAGAGTCATATTATTGGGTCTTTGTATTGAACTGCAGGCCCAAGGGTCTGGACTAGCTGCTGGGGGCTCCTGGACCTCCTGAACACCACATAGGATGCTCCTCACCCAGGCTTAAAATGCCAGCCTAGAAGGGGAAAACATAGAACTGACATTCAGGAAGTAACCAGAGTCTTAAAAGCACGTTGGATTCCAGGGGTGAGAGTGATAGCACAGTGGGGAGGGCATTTGCCTTGCACGTGGCTGACCCAATGGTCCCAAATGGTCCCTGAGTTTGCCAGGAATGATTCCTGAGTTCAGAGCCAGAAGTAACCCTTGAACACCACCAGATGTGGCCCAAAAACCAAAAATGAGGGGACCGGGTGGTGGCACTGGAGGTAAGGTGCCTGCCTTGCCTGCGCTAACCTAGGACGGACCATGGTTCGATCCCCCGGTTTCCCATATGGTCCCCCAAGCCAGGAGCGACTTCTGAGCACATAGCCAGGAGTAACCCCTGAGTGTCACCGGGTGTGGCCCAAAAACCAAAAAAAAAAAAAAAAAAATAGCACATTGGATTCAAACAACCTCTTGTTTCCTGCCTCCTGGCTTTCCAGGTCTAGCCTGCTCCTGAACCTGGAGTGTCTCACCAACCAGAATATGAGACCCAAATAAAGTACCTTTTGAGAAGGCCAGAAAGCCTCTCTTTTTAAGGAGCTACTAGTAGGAACCCTTGAGGCCACACCTGAGCTTTGAGGTCACTCCTGATGTTGCTCTAGAGACCAAAGATGAGCAGGAGATCCAATTAGTCTCTCTTGAGTCTAAGCAACAACCTTTTGCATCTGTGTTCTGTATCTGACACACTGACTTCCCAATGGCCAAGCTAGTGGTGTATCGAGAATCTCTTCTCCTTGGACTAAGGTACTTCTTGTTTCTCTAACCAAATACTTAGAAAATTCCTGCCTTCTTAATGTCAGTGGAATTGCTGGTGATTTTGCTAGTTAGAATAAACTCCCCTCATTACAAGCAAAGGTCCCCAAATAATTTATGCTAAGTGTTCTTGGCCATCAAGTCTGGCCACACTTCCAGAACATTCCATCCCAAAGAATAACTGGTAACCCACTCCCCCCAATAATAGCTTTTCAGGCTCCACCACAGGCTCCCCTGAATGCTATAGATCAACTTTCAGTAAGATTTTTACAGAACCTGCTCACCCAGCAGGTGAAAGCAGTTTTATTCTAGTTAGCCAAGTCTTGCAGACTAAAGTGGAGAGAAATGAAAAAGAAAAAAGCATAGTTTTGTTTCAGAGTTACAACGTGACAAATTAAATATGCAAATCCCTTTGCTCCTTGAACACATCCTTGGGGAAGCAGAGATTTCAAAATATCTGTAAAATGAGGTGAAAGGACAGGACTTTCAGTCATCTGAGTAATGATTTCCCTGCTGAGGAAAGGGCAAACAGTAAATAATTTCATTTCAATTCATACTAAAGATATAGAAAATGTGCCTTTTTAATTAATCTCTAAAATACTGTCCAAAAATTCTCTTGGCTCTAAGGCGATTCTTTTAATAGTACCCTCCAAAAAATAACTCCCCTCAAAGGAGAATTTTTAAAAAGAGAGAGAAAAAAATCATTTCATCCCTGGATTGATCTCCAGTTTGTTTGCAATTCAAATAGTCTGGAGAGGGGGGAGTTGGTTATCTATCATTCAGGTCCTTAGTTTTTTCCCCATTGGGAGAAACTGTGGGAGATAATGAGACCAGAATGTTTGATGGGTCTCCCCTAGGACAAAGACAAGAGGCGACCACAAGTGGCAACTTCAACACCAAAACTGTAAGTTCCTTAGATTTCTCATTCATTAAAATTCTAGAGGGAAAAAAAAAGAAAATTTTGCAAATAGTCAATCCTTACTTCCTCTGGGAAAATGACAGGAAGCATATTTTATGACAAGAAAACTTGGATAAATGGAGGCTGGTTTCCAAGTACTATAAGAGAATTACTTAGAGGGATTTGCCACTATTTGTTTTTAAATAATTCATTAGACTTTGAAGCACAGAAGGTGCTACTTAAACTAGCAGGGATGTACTAACAAAGCCCCTCTCATAGAAACAAGTCTGCACTCACTAGCCCTCCTAGCCTTGTGGAATAAGTGGGAAAGAGGTCTATTCCATAGAAAGAACTGCCATTGGTCAATTGAAGACTCAATGAAAATGGGAAGAAAATCTCTGGCCAATGATTTGATTAAGGGAGAAACAAGGTTCTGGCCATCATGAAATTGCATATTGAAGATTTTTAACATAGAAAAAAGTCAATTTCTCTTCTCCCTACACTTGCATGCCACTCTTCCATGGCAAACTAACAATAATTTCTTTCTCACACACACTTTCCTTCTCTCTTAAATGTAGGCTAGCCCACCAGTTCCCTTCACCTAAAGAAAGTGAAGAATAGTGTAGAATATCATTGAAATTTGAAGTTTTCAAATGGGAATGGGAGATAGTGAGAAGGTTGGTGCTTGCCTTGCATATGACTAACCCAGGTTTGATCCTCAGCATCTTACATGATTCCTCAAGTACCACCAAGAGTGATCCCTGAGCAGAGCCAAGAGAAACCTCCAAACACTCTCAGATGTGACCCCAAAGCCAAAAACAAAAAAGCTCTGTAGCTTCCACTTTCACCTTATTAGAAACCAGTCAGCATGCATAAAAGCTTGAGATTGACTATAAACATGATGTTAAACTAGATTGAGAAATACCCAGGCTGTTCTCAGGCTATCCAGTCATTAGTTAAGGGACAAGATGAGTAAATAAATTCTAACTATTGGGGCCAGAGCGATAGTACAGTGGGGAGGGTGCTAGCCTTGCATGTGGTCAAACTATGTTTGATTCCCAGCATCCTATAAGATTCTCTGAGCCAGCCTGGAGTGGAGCAGGGAGGGAGGGAAAGATGTTGGTTGGTTGATTAGTTGGTTGGTTGATTAGTTGGTTGGTGAATTAGTTGGTTGATTAGTTGGTTGGTTGGTTCTAGGTTGGCACCAAAAAGGACCCCCAAAAGCAGAGTGACACACAGCACAGTTGAACAAACGTAGACATGGAGTTACTCGCACCAACACTCAGCAGGACAGATGACACTGACTGATCCCAGAGGACTGAGAATACCATCAAGCAAGATATCACTGTGTCAAGAGAGTTTTTGAGTGAGAGCTCTAAAAGGAGGCGACCCAGATTCTCTATCCACAGTGATAACAATGACATAGTTCATAACATACTAATGTTATGAGTAGTGAATAAGCCAGATGTACAGACACTGTCCATACAAGACAGCAGGTTTCTGGAAGGTGACAATATAGAAGTGAGACTCCAAGGAGCCATAAATGCTTGTTAGTTCTGATATATTGAGGGAAGCACCAGACAAACTAGGAGATTTCATTTTGGTTGCTGTTTTGGGGGGACATGGGGAGGGGGTGGGGGATTGGTAGTATGCCTAGTGGAGCACAGGGCTTACTCTAGGCTTTGTACTCAGATTATATGCAGTGCCAGGTATCAAATTGGTCAGCAGTGTGCAAGGCTTAATCCCTCTACTTTCTCTTGATCTACTTTCTTGAACACTTTTAAATATGGGCTTTGGGGTATAACCCCCAAAAGTAGAGTGATACACAACACAGACACAGTTGCTTCCAAGGATGTCTATGTCAGCCTGCAGGAAAAAACAAAATGCAATGCAAGAGGCTCTAATGCATCTTTATATTTTGCAGGGGATAATATTTGAGAGAAACCAGTTAACTCAGAGGGACAAGAAGCACAGAGAGGAGAAATTGATCTAGAGAAGTGAAGGCAACCAAGTTAGTGAGGAAGTTACATGATCTGGAGGCTAGGGGATCATCTGGTGATAGATATACCTTAGGGAGAGACAGAATAAGCCAGTAGGCATCTGGAGAAAGTATGTTCTTCTCTTTGTATTCAGCAGATGGCTCATCTGTTGATGTAAATGTGTATGTGAGATGCACTTGAGGAAACATGGGTAGAGTGCTAGATAGCAGAAAATGTTTTCATTCTAGCCCAGAAAATTTGTTTCTTGGAGGAAAGCAAAATAACAAAATACAGGCATTAAGGCTTACCGTTAAATCCACAGACACAAACCGAGATCTCTGCCAAGTCAAGAACTAGACCAGTCATAACCTCATTTCAGAAATGAAGAGAATCCCCTAACAGGAGACAATATTCAGTGGAATGTGCCAGAATCTTTGCAATCCCAAAGCCAAGTTTTCTCGTGTCTGCATGTCACAACATGCTAGAGGCATCCAAGTGACAAGCTAATTAATGCAGCCATGTTCCCCAGACACTGTTCGGATAATAAAAATTGTGCTTCATGAGCATATAAATGTTATTCATAAGAGGAATAGAAATAATAATGGAGAAATCTATTTATAAACATCAAATGAATTATTTTCCTGAAAAGTCTTCAAAGTGATTTAATAAATTATATATATATATATATATTAGGCAAATTAAACATTTTTTCCTTGGGCTAAACCAGTGGCACTCAGGGGTTACTCCTGGCTCTATGCTCAGAAATCATTCCTTACAGGCTTAAAGGACTGTATGGGATGCCAGGGATCGAACTGGGGTTCATACGGGGCCAGCTGCTTGTAAGACAAACACCTTACCACTATGCTATCATTCTAGCCCCATATTAGGCAACTTTCACCTTTTAATTCCATATAAAGTAAAAAAAAATTTAGTTTGGCACTTTCAACTCTAAATTTTTGCATCTAAATGTATATCCAGAAATCAAGTCCTGGTCAAATTACAGCAAAAGAAAAATGAGGTGTTAGTGTAGCAGCTGAGAAGATCAGAGCTTACCCAAGAGGAAGAGAAGAGGGAATTTTAATACACAAAAACACCTGCTATTTCCCTCTTAGGTCTTCTTATGCAAAGGAGGTCTGCAAAAGCAGTTTTGATTGGTGGAAGCTTTGTTAGGGTATGATTGGTGGAATTTCAGTCTAGTTTGGCCTTTTACTGCTAAGTTTCTTCTTAAGGAGATGGGCCTGGGTCTTTAACTTCAACAGCCTCCCTACACTGGTCTTTCATCCAGTCTAGGTTGACTCCAGTTTGGATTTGCTTTCTTATTTCATTATAAGAAATAAGTTTCGGGGCCCGGGAGATAGCATGGAGGTAAGGCATTTGCCTTTCATGCAAAAAGGTCATCGGTTCAAATCTCGGTGCCCCATACGGTCCCCCGTGCCTGCCAGGAGCAATTTCTGAGCATGGAGCCAGGAGTAACCCCTGAGCACTGCCGGGTGTGACCCCCCCCCCCAAAAAAGAAATAAGTTTCTTAAAATACAAACTTACATGCTTATGTGCAAACTATTATTAAGGTATTGATGCTTAACTATTAGCTTATTAAATTGCTCATGATTTTCAGATATTTCCACAGCAGAATTATCAAAATCTAATACTTCTTTCCCTTTAGTACATCTTTAAAGGTAATTTTTGTCTATTTGCGTGCACTGGTGAATGAATTCATTATATAGTAATGCTCCCTTAGAGAAAAGATTTAAGTACATGTTATAATTGAATTGGAATAAAGGAAGTAATGAGACTACTTTATTTCTTCTTAATTTGTTCAGACTTCATTCTTTTTGTTTCTAGAGTATTCTACTAAGACTTTTGCATTCTAAAGAACGAAAATCTAAGAAACAGTGTAACATTGACACTTGAGCTGGAGATTCTCGACTCTTGAATATTCAATAACTATGTTTATTTGGCAACCCCTATTCTGAAACTACAATTTTAAAAGCAGCAAAACAATTTTTGAATGAAGAAAAGTACTGAAGAGGAGAAATTGCTTTTGTTAGCACAATTACCAAATGGAGTATAGATTCAAAAGTTTAAAAGATAGGGTGCAGGGTTAGGGCCCTTCGGTGAAATAATATTTGGGCACTGTGGTATAGGAACATCTGACCCTAAAGTTATAAACATTTATGCTCTTATAATAAAATGATAAGCAGGCCCGGAGAGATAGCACAGCGGTGTTTGCCTTGCAAGCAGCTGATCCAGGACCAAAGGTGGTTGGTTTGAATCCCATATGGTCCCATATGGTCCCCCATGCCTGCCAGTGCCAGGAGCTATTTCTGAACAGATAGCCAGGAGTAATCCCTGAGCACCGCTGGGTGTGGCCCAAAAACAAAAAAAAAAAAAAAAGAAAAGATAAGAAAATGATAAGCAACAAAGAAATAATAGGAGCTAGGGTCTAGATCAAAGAGCTGAAAGACATAACTTACACTGGAGTCCATTTTTCCCACAATAACCAGCACTGCATGGGAAGGTCCAAACAACCAGTACTGTTGAGGAGACCTTAATGAATAAATACATAGTGTAGCTCCACCCCGGAGTACCTGGGATCCGCCCATTTATGGGCAGGTTCTTGGGAACCGGAAAGGACCTATAACTTTACCTGCAGACCCTGCCCATTTCCTGGGAGGGGTCTGGGAAAGGTACTTAAGGGCTCTGACCCAGAGGGGAGGATCTCTTTTGTCTTTGACTTTTGCCGGGTTGGAGCTCTTCTAAATTGAAGGTCAGAGGAAAGATGGCTGAGAGAAGTTAAGATGCAGGGCTAGCTGCTTAAAAGG
>PVKC010037849.1:0-12979 GCA_004027635.1 Crocidura indochinensis
AAACTATTCACCCAATACCCATAAGATAAGGGGCTAATATCCAAAATATACAAGGCACTGACAGAACTTTACAAGAAAAAAATCTAACCCTATCAAAAAATGGGGAAAAGAAATGAACACTTTGTCAAAGAAGAAATACAAATGGCAAAAAGGTACATGAAAAAATGCTCCACATCATTAATCATCAGGGATATGCAAATCAAAACAACTAAGAGGTACCACCTCACACCACAGAGAACGGCACACATCACAAAGAATGAGAACAAACAGTGCTGGCGGGGATGTGGAGAGAAAGGAACTCTTATCCATTGCTGGTGGGAATGCCGTGTAGTTCAACCTTTATAGAAAGTGATATGGAGATTCCTCCAGAAACTGGAAATCGAGCTCCCATATGATCCAGCTATACCACTCCTAGAAATATACCCTAGGAACACAAAAATACAATACAAAAATCCCTTCCTCACACCTATATTCATTGCAGCACTATTTACCATAGCAAGACTCTGGAAACCACCAAGATGCCCTTCAACAGATGAATGGCTAAAGAAGCTGTGGTACATATACACAATGGAATACTATGCAGCCATCAGGAGAGATGAAGTCATGAAATTTTCCTATACATGAATGTACATGGAATCTTAGGCTGAGTGAAATAAGTCAGAGGGAGAAAGAGAGAAACACAGAATAGTCTCACTTATCTATGGATTTGAAGAAAAATAAAAGACATTTTTGCAGTAATTCCCAGAGACAAAAAAGAAGAGGGCTGGAAGATCCAGCTGACTACATGAAGCTCACCACAAAGAGTGATGAGTATTGTTAGAGAAAAAACTACAATGAGAACTACCATAACAATGTGAATGATCAAGGGAAGTATAAGCCTGTCTAAAATACTGGTGTGGGTGTGGTGGGGAGGAGGGAGATTTAGGACATTGGTGGTGGGAATGTTTTACTGGTGAAGCGGGGGCTCTTCTTTACATGACTGAAATATACAACTGCAATCATATTTGTAATCATGCTACTTAAATGACGATAATTAAAAACATATTTTGGTTTTATTGGTCTCTGTCATTAATTCTGTTTCCACATTTAAATTTTCTACTTAACTAGGGATTATTGTGTTCTTTTAAAAAATCTTGAGGTACAAGTTTAGATATTTTGCTTTGAGTTTGTTTGTTTTGGGCCACACTGGTAGTGCACAGGGCTTACTCCTGGTTTTGCCTTCAGGGCTCATTCCTAGTAGTATTAAGGAGACCATATGGAAAGATGGGAAATGAGCCCCAGGTTCATCATCCCAGGTTGGCCCAAACAAAACTATCCGCTGCATTCTCAGTCTAGTTCCTCTTTTTATTTATTTATTTATTTTTTTGTTTTTGGGTCACACCCGGCAGTGCTCAGGGGTTACTCCTGGCAGGCACGGGGGACCATATGGGGCACCCGGATTCGAACAGATGACCTTTTGCATGAAAGGCAAATGCTTTACCTCCATGCTATCTCCCAGGCCCCTCTTTTTACTTTTAAACTTTATTTACACACCATGGTTTACTAAGTTGTTCATAATATAGCTGTTTCTGGCATTTAATATCCCAACACCAATCCTACCACCAGTGTAACCGTCCCTCCACTCTTGTCCCTCTTGAAACCTGCCACTTTCGCAGGAACAACAACAAAGTCCTTTATATTGCTTGTTACAAATGGCTAATGTAATTATTGAAAAATGTTTCAGTAAAAAAAAAATTTGTGAAAATGTTTTAACTCACAAATAGGGTCAATGAAGTCATTGTCTGAGGGTTTACTAAGCTGTGAGTTGCTAATGGAGCCTTCTCTGTTATCATTTTTGTTTATTGAGCTTTGTTTGCTTCTATTGCTTTTACTAGGCTGGCATTATTGTGGAATTTGGAGGTGCTGCATGGAGCTCCAGGGTCTGTACAACGGAGCTGATGATTTGTAGTGACTTGTCTTGGCTTATATCACTCTCTTACATCACTTGGGGGTTTGGTTTGGGCCACAACTGATGGTGTTCAGGAATTATTCCTGGTGGAGCTGGAGGGACCCTATGGGATCCAGGGATCAAACCCTGGTCTGCCATGTGCAAGGCAATACTGTACTAATTACTCCAGCCCTGATTACATCTCTTTTGAGATTAGTGGTGAATCTGTGAAACTGGGCCTCTGTATGTCTGGCAGCTGCTGTAGGATGTGGGTGTAGTTGTTGGGGCTTCTGGGATTAAGAGTGTGTGAAGGGTGCTGGGTGGGGGGAGGCTGCCTGCTTTCACTTTTCGAACACCCCTTTAAGCCTCATTAAAAATCAGATTTCATGCTATAAATGTTTCTCTGAAATACTTTTATCATAATATTTAACATTTATGGGGAAAGCAATATATTGTTTAATGCTGTATTCAGAACTTTTGTGGACTTCTATTCTTGATATAAATTTTAATTCTATAGTTTCTGAGTAAAATTGTTTATATTAATTCTAAGCTATAGTAATATTAAAATGCATAGGAGAAAAAGAGTAGATTGTTGAATTTGCCTAAGACTATGCCAGAATATATCAGAATAATATCACATAATATGTGTGTCATGATATTTTATCATAGGGTATTTTAAAGCACATGAGAATGCTGTTCTTATTTGTTGCTTATTTTGGGCCACAGCTGGTAGAATTCAGTAGCTACATCTAGCTCCAGGCTCAGGGGACCAATGTGTTTCTGGCGATCAAACTAGGTTTAATCTTATGCTGGAAGGTTAGGATGTGAGATCTTCATGGGCAGGATGATGCTGTGCTATTCCAGGGAAAGGAGCTCCAGAGTAAACTGGCAGGTGGGGGGCAGTGCCCTGAAATAAAGGCAAAAACACTGAAATCTCATGATGGACCCCCTAAATCTCCTTCCCGTAAACTAAAATCAGATGTGGTCAGGTCTGGGACATAAATATGGTCAAGGAGCTAAAATATCTGAGGATGGTAGAGTCTGGAGTGAGCTTATGTGTTGGATTTTGTCATTCTTACTTTCAGGGGAACTTGAGTAGCAGTTGAAAAACTGCAATGTAAGGTGTCTCAGACTGAACATTGGACGCCCACAGAGATCATGTGCTGTGGTCCTTTGAGCCTTTGTTTGCCTGCTTTCTTGTTTTAGGAATAGTCACTCAGAATTACTTCTGAAAAAATTCAAGTCCCTCTAGAAAATTTCATCCAATTGTTTAAACAAAGAGGGGATTCTCTTGTGTATTCTCAGTGTGACTATTAAGAATGCTCCCTATGCCTTCTCCATTAAGGGGAGGCTAATCCTGGCCACATCCCTGCAGAGCATCTTCATTCTTACACACCACAGACTCTCTCCAAGGGCAGCAGGATAATGTGGGGGCACTGACCAGCATACAGGAGCTGTCCCTGTGTCAGCTGTGGGGGGGGGGCAGAGTAGGTAGCTTGTGAGGAGGACGACACACACTGGGGTCATAGGCAGAGCATCCTTCCGACCCTGACCCCCACACCCTCACTTTTCACTCTCCCAGGAGGCTTGCTTCCTCCTCTCACTTTTAGAAGTCCTGGGAATGCAGTGGCTGCCCTCTCAGTGTTCCTCCCCTTCTCTAAAGCTGTCTCATCATAGGACAATTCCAGAATGGGCCTCATTTCTCATGGGGTCTTTCCAGGGAGGCCCAGCAGTTTCTTCCTCTACGAGGGTGTGTCTCTGTGCTCTCCCTCCACACTCAGACATTCACAGATATCCCATGTGCACCCCCGATCTCCAATTTCATCTTGATCAGGTCCCACTTTCTGCATCCTGGATATTGGTTCTTTTCCAACAAAGGTTCTAGAACATTGGCAGAGGGGCAGGATGACTGCATCACCTTTTCCTAAAGACTGCTATCACCCCAAACTTCCTCAGGAAGAGGGAGTACCAGGTATTTGGCACCAGGTGTCGTGGCTCTCTGAGCTGTTTCATCTCCCATCTTCCCTGTTCCCCACACAGAGTGACAGGCAAGCCAGCACAATTAAAAATAAAAAACATTTTTTTTATTGATCATGACGTGTCAGTGTCTCAAATTCAATTTGTCAGGTGTCTCAAAGTCAACGCGGGTGCTTTTGGATACATCCTCAGCAAAACTTGCGCAGACAACTTATCAAGGTCTTTTTCAGAGACCTGGACTGACCTCGACCAGCAGGGTGTGGAGGCTGGTGACCGAGTTGCCGGGTGACCCTGGCTCTGAAGCTTCTCGGAGCCTGCCCTCTGGGAACTTCTGTCTTTCAAGAGGGGTGTTCTTCAATCTTGTCGAGGTCTCCGTAAAAAGCAGAATAGTTCCGTTGAGGGTGAGAGCGTGGAGGTGTGGGGGGCTCAGGAGTCCCTGGCGGTGTGTCATCAGGAGTGCATGGAGGCGTATCATCTGGAGTTTGTGATGGTGTGTCATCCGGAGTCCATGAAGGTGTGTCATCAGGAGTGCATGGAGGTGTGTCTGAAGTTTGTGGACGTGTGTTGTCCTGAGTCCGAGTCGGCGGTGGGGGAAGGTCCGGAGTCGGGGGCAGGACGGGCGGTGGCACCCGAGACGGGGGCCTTAGCACGATGTCTAAGAAGCCCTTTGGCACCAGGAAGCGTTTGACTATGATCCTCCGGAACGGGCACCTCTGGGCCTGAAAGAAGACACTCAGGGTCGCCTGGGTTTGACAGCCTGGCCGCAGGAGACGCCGCTGCCCTGCCTATGTCGGGTGGCGTTCGGACCATGGGTGGCGGCAGAGATAGGGCCTGCGCCGGCGTCTGCAGAGGACAAAGAACACAGGGGTGTCCCTGGTGGAGGAAGGAAAAGTCCACAGGGCCAGTCGGGGGGGGAAGGGGGCCCAGAAATCCAACTCCCATCCCCCTCCCAGACGAGGCTCCATGAGGTCCCACTGCCCAACTGCCACATGACCTCACAGCACCTCCAGCCACTCTGGGGTCTCTGCACCCATGGCTCCCCCTCCCAAACAGGACAGGTAGCCCCAGGCCCTGAATTGGTACAGGAGAAAGAGAAGCTACCCTCTCATCAGCTTCCTCCATGTTTTGTTCTTCCCTTCTCTATACAAAAGATTCCTCCTCCCTACAAGGATGAAGGTGTACATCAGGGGTGACAGCAGAGCTTCTCCTCGGGGATCCAGGGTGGCCCCGGCCAGCTCTAAGGCCCCAGTTTCCCAAAATCAACACAATCACAGAGGTTCCCGCTTCTGGGCAAAGGTCTCCAGGGTCCCAGGGAGCTCCAAGGACACAGATCCCTCAGGGAACCCATCATCTATCTCAGGGAATGTGGCTAAGTCGAGGCACAAGTTACATTTACCCAGGCCCCACTGGAGGGTAGCGGCCACTGCCCAACACGCGCTTCATGGCCAGAGATGGGCCAGCAGGACTCCCCAAAGTCCCTCAGGATCTGCCTTTCCTCCCACCTGTTGCTCCTTCCTCTCCGGGCCTGGATTCTCTGGGGTTGGTATCTATACTGACATCCTCAGAGTTCATGACCTGGAACTTGATGGTAGGAGAGGAGGGTCCCCATTAAAGGGCTAATAGGCTCCTTACCCCTCGGTGTAAAGCCTCCATTGCTGAGAAGAAAAGGAAGAGTGAGGTAGGGTCTCTGGGCTACTCAGAGAACCCTCACCCGAGCATCACAGGACCACTTCAGTGAACTTGGGATCCAGTCTCTTCCTGGATTACTTGCAAAGATAATAAAACCTTTTGATTCTCCTCAGAGAGCCTTGATGCCAGCAGAGCTCGGACAAGGAAACTCCTAGAACAAGGTCCTGAGATCTTTGTATTTCCTCATCAAGGACCCTAGTCCCTGTAGAATATTTTGTATTTATTTTATGTATTGTATTTATTTTGTATTAAGAGAAATAAAGTTTGAAGAGGAGGCCAAAGGAGACGGTTGAACAAAGGCAGTTGGAAAGTGACAGTTGGAGAGAGAGGATAAAAAGGGGGAGGGGACAGAAGGAGAGGAGTAGAAAGAGAGATGAGGAGAGACAGGGAGACAAATAGAGAATAAGAAGATATAGATTACAGAAGAAGAGGAGAAAGAAAGAGAGATGAGGAGAGAAAGGGGAGACAAATAGAGAATAAGAAGAAGAGCTGAGAAAGAGAAACTAATAGAGAATAAGAAATATGGTTACACAGAGAAGAAGATACAGTAGATTACATAGAGAAGAAGATACATACAAAGAGAAGAAGGAATATATTACAGAAAAGAAGATATATTTATTCAGAGAGCAGAGAAGAAGAGAAAAAGAAGATACATAGAAAATAAGAGGCCCAGAAAGAAAAAAAAATTAACAAAGAAGAAGACTGACAGAGAGAAAGAGAGAAGATAGAGAATAAGAAGAACCGCCCCTAAAAAGAGATTAAAACAGAAGAAGAGAAGGATGGATTTAAACAACTGTTGCGTATGTAAACATTTCTAATCTTATCTTGATCTGGAATTATGTATAAACATTTCTGATCCTACCCTGATCAGTGATTGGACCCTACCCTAGGGTGTAACCTGGCAGAATTGTTGTGTATGTAAACATTTCTTGGGATTAGTATGTTACTGACCCTACCCAGATGTGCCCTATCCTAGGGTGTGACCTGGCATTCTGCCCCTACCCTAGGGTGGTACCTGATTCTGAAGTATAAAACAAGGGTCTGTGGAAGGCAAGGGGCTTTTTGTTGGAATTGATGCTGAGACTTCGGACCTCAGTTCTTTCCACCGAATAAAGCTGATATTTCCACAAGTCTGACTCTCCATGAGCTGTTTACCCGCCGATTCACCTCAGAACCGCTGGTTACTGGGTGGAAGACGTGTACTCCGAGCTGGAGGGGAGAGAACTCGTCCTCCCTACCTCCATCAGCAAACCTCTCCTGGGAACGGATTTCTACAAACAACAACATTTTCACGCAACAGTCCCCTCTACTGAGGTTCTCAGAAACTCATCTCCACTGTCCTGAGCAGCTCAAAACTGTTGACAGCCCCCGCCTACTCCCTCCCCAACATGGGTCTGTGGCTTGTGTTCTGCAGTGCTGAGATCCAAAGAAACAGCCAATTCTCAAGCAGCACTGCATGTGGGAGTTTTCTCTCAGACCCAGCCACAACACCCCAATAGTCTGCACTTGAGGTGAAATTCGCTCTTCTTTAACCCCTTATTCCTGCCCCTTAGTCTATGAGAAAAAACATTCTAGTATACCCTGCTTCAGACTTCCAATCTCTATGTTTCTCTGATGTCTTCATCTTAGACACTGGCCTCTTACTAAATCCCCAGGAACTCTCCCTGGTATTTGTCATACATAAGCAAGAAAGTCATGAATTAAATTATAAAAATAATGAAGACAATTATAATAGAGAAAATAATAAAGAAAATTATGAAGGTGTCCAAAAGGACTAGCCAGCCCCTAGAGGGGTCTATGGAGGAAGTAAATGTTTGGGAGATCATCATCAATCTCTCAAATATTGCCTAGGGCAAATGAGTCTAGAACCCTCAGGTTCTGTTTATATAGGCTTGGTGACATCAGAGGCCAGTGAAGTCACAATGGGCTACAGGGTGGGATAGGGGACACAATAGTCATGGAAACCATAAGCCCTGGCCCACATGGAGGCCTAACTGTTCTACCTGCTTGTTGGGGACTGTTTGGAATAGTTAAAAAGCCCTCTCACTAATCAAAATGGAGTCTCTGAAGGTCTGAGCCAAAAGTATCTAGTGACAAGCTGCATGCTAGCAGATTGCGACCTTCTGCCCTTGGACCTAAAGAAATAGGGACTAATCCCTTATCTTAGAACTGGGTGTTAACCATTAGGCTACAAGATGTCCCAAACAGAGATTAGGTCTTGTATTTTGCTGCTCAAAGATAATGTTGATCTCTTGACTGATGATAATCTTATTAACCTTGGAAAATCAAGATGTTCCCTTGAAAAGTTACGGCCACTCCTACTGCGCCTCACCCTTAATCTCTTTGTTTTTGCATTTTCTATAAAAGGTCTATTTTTCCCTTCATTAAATGGACTCCAGATCGGACCCCTTCGTCTCGAGTCTCCTTATTTTCCCAGTACCCTCTTCTATTTCAGACTGGATTCCTCTTAGAGAAATGTGAATTACTGACGTGGTCCCTAACTTTACCCGCTGGTCGGGGTCCCTGGTGAACCACACCTGCTCTTCCATTTCCTTCTTTATTTTTTAGCTCCTCAGCCCTAAGTCTTGTCTTGTTAAGTCAGAGTTCACTTTCACCCTCAATTTTTGATGCCATACAAAAATTTTAGTTCCCTGCCTAGTAAGCCTCAAAGAGCCCCTGTATTTCAGCAGACATCACCCTCTGGTCATATCTGTGTTCAGATCCTCTTTCCTATAGATCTTTATTGCCTCATGAGTAAATATGAGTCTAAAATAAATAGATTTTTAACACTCTAGATTGTAGATGGGCTATTATCCATTTTAGTTTGGGATTTGATCAACTTTTACTATCTTTCATCATAGGCTCTGAGACCATGGCCAACTCTTAGCACTTACAGAACTAACTATAAAATGAATGTTAATCATCAAATCTCAGACCATGCTGAGAGTTGCTTGTGTCTCATTTTTCTAAAATTGCTGAAGCTTAGCCTCCACAATGACAAGTACTCACATCCAATAGTGAACCACTTAATACTTTATATTTCTTAATATTTCATTGAAACTTTTGTTATTTACAAAGTTCTTCATAGTTGAGTTTTAGACTTACAATGTTTCAGGGCCAATTTAAACCGCCAGTGTTGACCTCCCTTCACCAGTGTTTTGAGTTGCATTCATGCCACCACCCTGACCCATAACCTGCCACATGACAAGCCTATTTTAAGTTTTGATTGTTAGTTTTGATTGATTTCACTTTAAATCTAAAATTAGTTCCCCCTTTTTATGTTCTCTTGGATGTTGATAGAGTCAATCTTCTTACTGAACATCCAAAACAGTGCCAGGAAGCTATACTAAATTCCTAAAAGTGGTTACAAATATCTGATCTGACTGGAATGCAATAAGAAGACGCTACACAACAAAGATATAAGCAATACAATTTGCTCACAATTATGTATATGTAGAAATTTAAAATTGAGGAAGTAGCACCATGGATATGTGCTGGGAATTTGATGCTGCATTTCTCATAGAAAGTAGGTAAGGAAAGATGAGTTCCACCCCAGGTGACAGAGATAATCTGCTGGGCTCTCCTCTGAGGTCTCTCTGTCAAGGGCACCAACTTCCCCCTCAGTTTAGGCCCAGCCTCCTAATGTCCTCAGTTTGAATGCCAGAGCACTGGAGTCTCTTCTTTCTTTGTCCCCTTCCACAGGAAAGGGGGGCTGTGGATGAGTACTTCCCCCTTTTACTTCTCCTCTTAAGTGGAATCCATGAGTTCCTGAGGACACCTGTATGAGAATCCGAAGAAAAATCATTTATCTTGAGAGTCAATCACTGATTCTTTGATCACTTCAGGGCTCTTGTTCTGATCCCATCTGTCCACTTTTTCTTGTATTATCATTTTCTTTTATTCACTTTTTGTGAAACATTCACTTTTTGTGAGCAAAAAAAAAAAAACTATATGTAGAATTTACTGGAAAACTAATAGATACAATTCAGAAACAGGGTGTGTGTAAAAAGACTCAATTGGCTTTTGAGAATGCTAATGAGGATTTTAAGGCTAGCCTGCGCCTTATCAGAGAAAAGAAGGACAATATGGGGTACTTGAGGGCAATTTGGAATGTTGGTTCTATTAAACATGTGAATGCTATTGAAGCCTCTGAAGTACAGAGACAAGTTCAATTTATGTTAATTTTTTAATTGTAGTAAATTGGGCCACTTTCCTAGGGATTGCAGGGCCCCTCTAGGCCCCACCCCTGTGAGAGTACCCCCAGACCTTGTCCAGGTTATGGCAGGGGAAATTACTGAGCAAGAGATTGCTACTCAAAATTTGATGTCTCCTGTAATCTAGTCTTGGAAAACTGGAGAAGGGGACAGCTCAAGACTTGCAGAATCACCAGACATTCCCTCCCACAGAAAAAGGAGGGTACTTACACTTTCAAGGGGTATAAAGCAGTCTCCTTCACTTTAGTGGTGTCTGAGAGTGAAATATTGTGCGGAAAGGTTGCAAATAAGTTATTTTTCTTTAGACTATATTGTCGATTGATCTGCCAGTTCATGAGAATGTATGCTGGTATTTAGGAAATTTAGGTATTTTGGTATTTAGGTACTTAGGTAATTTAGGTAATGCATGTCAGTTTTGTCACTAGATATCAAACTTAATATTACTCTTAAGAAATGTTTACCAGGGCAGGTAGATCCTGGCTTCCGGTTCTCTACTGAATATTCTCGATCTGGACGCTGGCTCTACCTGGCATGGGATCTGGAGAGACCTCAATGTCGAATGCTTCCTCCCTAGCTTGGGCATGCTGGGAGCCTTGGTAGGACCCCAGCCGCCCCCTCTCCTGCCCCCCCCTGCCTCCAGGCATTCCCTGGGACCCAGCCCAGGCAGCCAGAAATGATGGGTACAAATTTGGGGGTTCTGAGAGCTGCTCATTTTTACTAAGGCAGTCTCTGGCAATTTCTTTCTAGTCTACATGTTCAAAACCACGCGGGGGCAATATCCTATCCTTAAGTTATGTTTTGTGTATGTAGAATGTTAATCTGGTATTCTGCCCTTTCGCACACCCCTGTAAAGCTCATTTTCACTTTTTAACTCTATCACCCCCAACCATCAGTACCCCCCATTTATCCTTTTGAACTTCAGTCCGCACAGTCCTAATCACACACCAACATGGTGCAATGGATTTAACAACCCCCAACTATTTCAAAAGACATAAAATGGACGTGTATTGTTTGCATATTTTATATCATCTATTTCCTTCGACAACTAACACTTACTAAATATTCTCTTAAACAGTGAAGATTTTCCCCACTTTTTATCTTTTATTCTCTCTGTGAACTTTTCAATAAGAAATATTCAGTGAAAGAGTCCCTCAGTTTAATGCTTATGTTTAACCATGTCATGGGGAGTTTTACACTTGTTCTTGCATCCCCCATATGGATCTATAACGCCATGTGGCATTGTTCCTTGTTTGCATAGGTACATTAAAATGGAAAATACTATACACACAAATAAATTCTTATCTAATAGAGACTGGAACACACAAATCTTTTTTTTTTTTGTTTTTGGGCCACACCCAGTGACACTCAGGGGTTACTCCTGGCTATGTGCTCAGAAGTCGCTCCTGGCAGGCACAGGGGACCATATGGGAACTGGGGGATCGAACCGTGGTCCATCCTAGGCAAGGCAGCAGGCACCTTACCTCCTGCGCCACCTCCCGGCTCCCTTGGAACACACAAATCTTGTAGTGCAATGGGACCTTACACCCAGAACATTGACATAATGACCTGGCACAGGCCTCAGAAGAATGGCCATTCTCCATTCACCCCTGTACCAGGAAAGCTATCTATGAAGCATCAAGGTTTTTTATAACAACACCTGGAAGCAGTCCTCTACCAGGGAAGAACCTACCGCTGCTCTGACATCAATCTACTCAAAAGAGACTTCCCTTAGCACTGAGAAGACTTAGGAGCATCAACAATCTGCGTACTGGACAGAGCTTTCTGCATTGCCCTTTAATTGTAAGGTGAAACTAGAGGACGCTCCACATCATGACTTCAATGTAGGATATGCAGATTCCAGGATTTTTAATACAGAAACATGATACCAACAACAGAGACTGTGTGAAAAAAGTGTGTTGGCACTACAGACAATGACTTGGATTGGGCAAACTAGTTTGCCTGGAGCCTAAAGTTGGTCTGATGCCAGGAAACTTCAGGGGTAGGGTCTCCTTGTATTTAGGCCAAGATTTTTCCTTTCCATGTCCCCCATATATTGGTGGGCCCAAGCAAACAATTATTGCCACTCTAACACCGCTTTTACTGTGCTCCTTTGACTCTTATCCTTAAAAAGAAAAACGCACTTTTGAGGTTAACTTAAACTAATATGCATGTGCATGGAAATGTAAGAAAGTACTATTCCTTCAATGTTTAAGGAGTTGCATAAGTTTTATGGCTTTAGATTGGTTGATGTGCTGCTAAGAAATATGTATTACAATCTGGGGACTTGAGGGACAAAGTAATTGTACATGGGTTCTGTTTTATGTTTTCTTAATTTTTTTGGCTGAAAGTTCAATGTTAAGATATCAGCAAGGGGACTTCTGTGAATTCTGTTTATGGGTGATTGTCCTTCCACTGTAACTTTACCTTGTTCTCTTTCTTTGCATTTTTGTTCTCATAATTAAAAAAAAAAATTAAAAAAAAAAAAGAAATGTTTACCAGGGCCGGAGAGATAGCATGAAGGTAATGTGTTTGCTTTGCATGCAGAAGGACAGTGGTTTGAATTCTGGCATCCCATGGTCACCTGAGCTTGCCAGGAGTGATTTCTGAGCATAGAGTCAGGAATAACCCCTGAGAGCTGCGGTTGTGACCCCAAAATCAAAACCAAAACCAAAACCAAAACCAAACCAAACAAAAAAGAAATGTTTCCTTACAAGTGTAAAATTATCAGTGTTTCATGGTAATTTTTTAAAAATCAAATTTCTAATACAATTTTACTTTTGGTTTTTGGGTCACACTTGGTGATGCTCAGGGCTTACTCCTGGCTATGCTCTCAGAAATCGCTCCTGGCTTGGGGGTGACCATATGGGTCTCTGGGGGATCGAACCACATCAACGATCAGCCACATACAAGGCAAATGCCCTACAGCTGCACCATCGTTCAGGCCCTCTAATAAGACTTTTAAAGATAAATTTATTCTCATTTTTAGTGGCATAGAGGTTTTCAAAGAAGTTTCTGATTACCCTTTGAATCTCTGCCATATCAGTAGTGATCTCTCCTTTTTCATTCCTAATACGAGTTATCAAGTTTCTCTCTCTCTGTTTCTTTGTTAGTTTTGCCAGTGGTCTATCGATCTTGTTTATTTTTTCAAAGAACCAACTTCTGCTTTCGTTGA
>PVKC010037850.1:0-12877 GCA_004027635.1 Crocidura indochinensis
GGATGGAAGGAAAGAAAGAAGGAAGGGAAGGAGGAAGTGAGGGAGGGAGGAGGGAGGAAGAGAGGAAGGGAAGGAGGAAGGGAGGAAAAAGGAAGAAGAAAGAAAGGAAGAAAGGAAAAAAGAGGAAATGTAAAAGGAAGGAAAGGAAAAAAGGAAGCAAGGGAAGGAGGGGAGGGAGGAATAAAGATTGAAAGGAAAAAGGAAGGGAGGGAGGAAATGGCAAAAGGAAAGAAGGGGGAAAGAAGGAAAGGTAGGATGAAATTAAACTCTTCTCTCCTCCTTCACCCCAAATAAATCATCTTGCATCTTATATCACTTTTAATTATTGTTTGGGGGCAACTTCAAGGCAAGAAACATTGACCTAGGGACACTGAGTGCTAGCTCATATCCTTCAGATGAACAAGCACAGGACAGAATAGTATTTCCACCAACCCAACTGCAATATCCACCACACACCCTCTGTAATTTCTGTCTACCTAACTTTCACTTTCCTCCAATATCAGTGTTACTTCAGTGGAGTAAAGTGAACCCAACAAACAGCCATATTCAGCCTGGACTTGGAGCAGGGGCAGGAGTCTTCTTGGCTGCCTATTCTCCAACTTGCCTGGGATCTGCCCAGACTAAAAAAGCCTAGTAAATGATGTGGTGTATGGTAGTTAAGACAGGCAGGCAAAACCTCTCCTTGGAATGCAGGTTCCACAATGAATAGAATGCTTGGTATAGCTACTTTAAAAATCACACGTAGCTGTTTTGTTTTTCCTTTTTTGGAAAGAGAGCAGAGTGGCGGAACACCTGACTTGCTCAGGGGTTACTCTTAGCTCTGCACTCAGAAATCATTTCTGATGGTGCTCAGGGGACCACATGGGAATGCCAGGGATCAAACCAAATCAGCTGCATGCAAGGCAAGTGTCCTACCCACTCTACTATTATTCAGCCCTTTTTCTTTTTAATCAGGGATTTGATTCAGCTGATGAATGTACCCACTGGGGACACAGAGCAGGCTGAGTCTCTAACTTTCAAAGTCAATTCCTGACCCAGATGAGAAAAGAGCTCGTCTGCTTTGAGAGAGGCAGAATAACGATGCCTCAGAAAAATCAGGACCACTTCCATTCCTTTACCTTTGTATCCAACACCACTTGGTGAAGAGTTTTCCCCATGCTTGGTTCACATAAATAAGTCCTAGAAAAGCTCTTTTCTATGAGGTGATGATGAGTGGAGTCATTCATAACAGCAAAAAAATTTTTTTTCTAAAAAGTGTCAAGAAGTCAGGAACCAGGGAGAAAACACAGCATGTAAGATGCTTGTCTTGCATGTAGCTGACCCAAGTTCAGTTTCCTGCATAGAATATGGTCCCCTGAGCCTGCCAGGAGTAATTCCTGTTCCTATCAAGAGTAAGCCCTGAGCATCAACACCAACACCTGTTCCCTAAAAAGCAATGATGAAAAATGCCTAGACTCAAGGGGCTATCAAATATCCATCTCAGCTTGCAAACCATTTCAACCCAAACCTGCCAAAATCTCTGAAGAGAGCCTGGTCCTCTCTCCCCCCTCCACTTTTTTCCCAGGGTTAGAGAGACTCACACTGACCCCAGTCCCAACTCAACAGAAACTCTGTGTAGGTCAGTGTCCATTCCAGCATGAAAGGAGATGAGATACCCTAGGAATGATTTCTCTCCTCCACAACATCCCCTACAGGTATACAGATATCAGAAGGCCAGAGACACCTGAATCCCAAGTCAACCCTGCCCTGCATCTTTGGTGCACTCCATCATCATCTGCATCCTTGAAAAGGGGTCACCATGGGGCCTGGGAGATAGCATGGAGGTAAGGCATTTGCCTTTCATGCAAAAGGTCATTGGTTCGAATCCCGGTGCCCCATATGGTCCCCCGTGCCTACCAGTAGCAATTTCTGAGCATGGAGCCAGGAGTAACCCCTGAGCACTGCCGGGTGTGACCCAAAAACCAAAAAAAAAAAAAAAAAAAAGAAAGAAAAGAAAAGAAAAGAAAAGGGGCCACCAGCAGCCAAAGCCTCTGCCCAACAGTTTCATTTATTTACTTGTTTGTTTTAGTTTTGGGACCCCACTCAGTGGTGCTCAGTCCTTACTCCTGGCTCTGTCCTCAGGAGTCACGACTTCCAGCAGTACGTTGGGGATACATGGTGCCTGGGACTGAATTTAGCCTGGCTGCATGTGTGGTTAAGTATTATCTCTCTCTGAGCACTCAACAACTTGTTGTCTCTCCCAAAGTAGATCCCCAGAGATAGGTTCCAACTTCATCAGAAACCACACTGCAATGCCTCACACCACTGAGTGCAGACCAAAGGCTTGCTCCTTCAAAGGGGCTTTAAAGGTGTTTACTCATGCCAGCCAACAGCACAATCTTTCTTCCAACAGAAACAGAATTTCACCAAGGGTTCAATAAAAGATCTAATGACAAATGCAAAAGTAACAATTCCTGGCTCATAGAGGAGAAGACGTCTGTGAGATACCAGAGCTTCACAAGCTGGGCATCATGGCTTTTAACTACCTTCAACATTTTTAATAAATAAATTATTTACTCTAATATTCATGAGATACTCGGTTACAAAGTTGTTCATGATTGAGTTTTAGTCATACGATGTCAAACACATTTCCCTACTTTCCCTTCCGTCTTCCCCTTTGCACTCTTTCCTGCATGCCTCTGTGGCAAACATATTTCTTCTATCTTCCTTTTTTTACTTTTAAATATTCTGGTTTGCAATATTGTAACTGCAGGAGTGTCAGGCATATAACTTCACCCCCTTTCAGGACTCACTTCTTGTCCAGAGTGATTATTTTCAATTGCCATTGTCATAGTGGTCCATTCTCTACCCTAACTGCACTCCCCCTGCTATTTGTAGCAGGCTTACTTTCATGAACTGGTTCTCCTGACATGTGTTTCTATTGTCTCTGGATAGTATTACCATATTATCTTTTTTAAATATCCTACAAATGAGTGTGATCATTCTATGTCTATCCAGCTCCCTCTGACTCCTCTCACCCAGCACAATAATCTCCATATATATCCATATATGCATAAGAAAATTTTGTGACTTCATTTTTCCTAATAGCTGCATAGTATATCATTGTATATACACCTACAATTTTTTAAAAAGGAAAATACATGTGTTAGTGAGGTGCAAATTTGAATGACTACATATATGTGTATAAAATATATAATATATATTAATTTACATTACATTATATATTGTTTTATGCTAAACCTAGAGGTACTCAGGGCATACTCCTGGCTCTGTGTTCAGGGATCACTCCTGGTAGACTTACAGAACAACATGTGGGATCAGGAATCCAACCCAACTGACCATGTGCAAGGAAAGAGCCTTATTCACAGTACTATCTCTGCACCTCTAGGTCTATGTATTGCTTGGAGATCATTACATTTGAGTAGTGGGGCAGCCCCTTTGGAAAAGTTTTCCAGTTCTGAAAGAGTTAAACTAAGTTATCATGTCATCCAGCAGTTCTTCCCTTTGTTCTCTGCCCCCAATTATTAAAAGCACAGCCTCACTCCAAAAGTGATACATGCTGTATGATGTAATGTCTAATATGGACAATAGTTCTGCTAATGGCATTATTCATCATAAACAAAAAGTGAAGACCACCCAATTATTTCGTCATAGCTAACGAGTGGGTGAACTAAATGTGGTTTGTTCCTACAAGGTAATAGTGTTTATTCATGAGAAGGAGTAAAGGATTAATATTTTCTATAGGAGTGGACATTGAACTCATTATAGTAAGTGAAAGAGTCAGAGGCTGAAGTCCATGCATTTTCTGATTTCATCTTCATTAGAAGAGACCAATTCAAAGAATGAAGTAGATTAATAGTCACTCAGAACTGAGGGGTTGGATAAAGTGAGAGTGGAGCTCAAGGATATAGGAGTTTCATTTTGGGATAACTAGCCTTGGAGTTGATGGGAATGCTTGCACAACTTTTTAAAATAATTTTGTTTTGTTTGGGGATCCTATCCTGTCCTGGAAGTCCTCATGTTGTTCTAGGAATAGAACTCAGATCAACCATATGCCAGGCTAACATCTAACTCACTATATTATCTCTTTAGTCCAATAGTTGTAAAATTTTTTAAATGGTATAACTTATATAGTAAATTTGGAGGTCAGAGGTATAGTTCAATTATAAAGCATATGTTTTACATGTGTGAAGCCCTGGGTTTCATCTTCAGAATTTCTATCCCCAAAATAAATTTTAAATTATATCTTGGTCAGCAAAAATATAGTTAGTGGAAATGGCCAGAGCTGGAAGTCCCTTTGAATACATAACAGCAAAATGAGGCCATCTGAAGACATTCTGGACACTCTATCTCTTACACTTACCACTGTTCAGAAGCACTAGCTACCTGGCAACTGACAGAGGACATTGACAGGAGAGCAGTGGTTGAAACATTGTCATGATTTTCAGTCTTAAAGACAAAGGCCAGAAGCCTGAAACTAAGACAGTAAGAAGAAAAGGTTCTCCAACTCGCTAAAAGAAGTGGGTGAGTGAGGCTCAGGGAGGAAGTGACTTAATTCTGTGAACTACAAAGAGACCATTCGAGAACAGATGAAAAGAGATTCTATGAAGAAGAAATTAACCAGTCCTGGACCTGGCATTTTGCAGGGACTCCAGAAACACATGCTCTCGAACACCCTACAGGGAGTGTGGAAGCCAGAAGAAGGGCTGGGAGAAAGTTGCTATACCTAAACAGACAGGAAGTAGGCTAAGAAGGGGCCACAATCAATCAGGCAGAGTCAAGCCCATTACCAGGAACTATGATGGCTTTTATGTTGTGGAAGGAAACTGTAGTTCTGCATGAACTACAACAGCCCAATGCCACATCCTACACCATTGACAGAAATGGACCACCTCTGCAACTTAACCTTATCAAATTTCCAAGTCACCTATTTCTCTCAGAGCTATAAACTCTGGACCATACAACCACACAACACCTCAAAATTTTATGGTGCTGTCACCCCCGTAGTATCACAAAAATCTGACAGAAAGTTACATAATAATCTACCCAACTCAGTGAGCCTAAACAGCAACACAGAAGACTCAACTAGCTCCAATCACAAATAGGCAAATCCCAATGGAGAGATAGAACAATCATTTCTAATTGGCCCTGATTGATCTAAGTTTTGTTTGTTTGTTTGGTTTTTTGTTTTGTTTTGTTTTTTTTGGGTCACACCCAGTGACGCTCAGGGGTTACTCCTGGCTATGTGCTCAGAAGTCGCTCCTGGCTTGGGGTCCCATATGGGAAACCGGGGGATCGAACTGCAGTCCATTCCTAGGCTAGCACAGACAAGGCGGGCACCTTGCCTCCAGCGCCACCGCCCGGCCCCTGATCTATGTTTTGATAATTCCATTTGCCTGTGTTTTGCAACAGCAGTAGGAAGTAAATTTGCTTGTGCCTGCATGGAGGCAGGTTAGGGTGGGAGATTGGGGACACTGATGAAGAGAAGGTCACACTCGTAGTGGGATTGGTGTTTGAACATTTAATTCCTGAAATGACTATAATATGAACAATTTGGAACATTCCAGTTTTATAATTAAAATTATTAAAAACTAAAAAAAATATAGATGTGGGAGGTGCCTCTAAAGAATTTTGGTCATTCATATTTGATCAGAGGGAGGAAGGGGTATTCCAAAAAACCAGACATCATGAATGGGAGAAGAAAGAGAAAAAAAACCTTAGAAAGGTCATGTGGTTTTGGAAAGGATTCCAGTCTGGTTGGAGAAAGTAAATGAGAAATAATTAAGCTCTTTGGAAGACTTAGGCCAGCTTTTCCCCACATGGGACCTCTCAGATATCAGGTATAGAGGCCCAGAAGAGCAGGTAACAGAAAACCAACTTCCAGCAGACTAAATGTTATTATGACCACCCTTAGCAAAGAAGTGTTAGAGACCCACAATACCCTGCACCTCTTCTGTGGATGTTTCTTCAACAGACTGAATCTATCATTTGGGCATAATTCAGTACTTATATTGAGCTAGATGGTTTGCATGTTCTCTATGAGTCTAACTGTACATTTTAGGGAGTTCTTTAGTATTCCCTTTCACAGAGAAAAATGCTGAAGCATGATTGCACAGTCAGTGGTCTTGGGGATTAGGAGCCAGCACAGATGGAGAGGCTGATGTACCATATCTATGGTCCATATCTTCCCATTTCTTTTTTCTTTGTTTTCAGATCATGAGTCTCACAAGAGATTATATTGTAAATTACAGAACCTCAATCAATAAAGTTAACCTTTTCAAAAATTGCCAAGGGGTGAACAAGTAGCATACTTGATTTAAATACAGTGGATCTGGGTTGGATCCTTAGCATAGTCTATGGTTCACTGATCACTAGGAGTGATTTCTGAACACAGCCAGGTGTGGCAACAAAATAAAAGCAGAAATCCAGAAAAAAAATCAATAATTTTTTTAAAAAAGAAAATCATTGCCAAAAACGGTTTTTTTTCCCCTTAGGGGGGTGTTCTCAATGGTTACTTCTGGCTCTGCACTCAGGAATTACTCCTGAAAGGCTTGGAGGACCATTTGGGATGCTGCAGAGCAAACCTGGGCTGGCTCCAGCTCCAAGAACTTACTTTTAATTTGGGTAGTTGCTCCCAAGAATTTAGGGGCCTGGGAATCACTCCTAGAGATAATTGGTCAATCAGGCTAAACCATTCAATCTTTGAACCCAGAAGTGCTAGGGGGCCCTAAACATGGCCCAGGTACTCACAGAAAAGAGTGTTTATAGTCATGTTTTCATACTTTTACTTGACATTAGCAAACATTTTAGAACTCATAAGTCACTTCACTACAGTGTTCTAGATGCATAGTCCACACACAAATATTCCATTCTCTCTTTTTATTTTAATTTTTTCTTTATTTAAGCACCATGATTATATACATGGTTGTGTTGGAGTTCAGTCATAAAAAAAAAACTTCACCAGTGCAACCTTCCTACTACCAATGCCCCCATCTCCATCCTTCACCACCCTCTCCCTGCCTGTATTCGAAACAGGCATTCTATTTATCTCACTCATTAACATTGTCATGATAGTCAGTGTAGTCATCTCTCTAACTAAACTCATTACTCTATGTGGTGAGCTTCATATTGAGAGCCAGACCTTCCAGCCCTCATCGCTGTTGTCTCTGGGCATTATTACAATAATGTCTTTTATTTTTCTTAAAAGCTATCGATGAGCGGAACTATCCATGTCTTTCTCTCTCCCTCTGACTTATTCACTCAGCATAATAGATTCCATGTACATCCATGTATTGGAAAATTTCATGACTTCATCTCTCCTGATAACTGCATAATATTCCTTTGTGTATCTGTACCACGGTTTCTTTAGTCATTCATCTGCTGAAGGGCATCTTGGTTGTTTCCAGAGTCTGGCTATTGTAAATAGCAAACAGCCCATTCTCATAGCAAGCATCAAAAGGATACAGCCCACTGGCCCATGCAGGCACAATTCTAAACAATGCTCTCTGGGACAGTATTTGTGACTGGAATCATGCTCCAGGACAGACTTGTACAAGAGCTGTTCTGAAATCTACACTCAGAAAAAGGACTGCTAGGTGAGGCACCCACATCAATGGCTGTTCCAAACAGGCTGTGCCAATGTCACACCCACAAATACAGCAGAAGGTTCCTATTCACTTCCATCCTTACACCATTAACCTACTTTAAATGCTAATATTATCGTCTAAAATATCATTTAGTTAGTAGAAAGGTGATGGGTCACCGAGCAGAGCTGAGAGCTTACTCCTGGCCCAATGCTCACTCCTGGCATTGCTCAGAGGACCCTCCACAGTGTTGGAATCAAACCAGAATCAGCTGTTTTCAAGACAATCATTTTAACCCTACTACTATATCTTCAACCTATCATTCTGTTGTTGTTGTTGTTTAATTAGCTTTACTGTGGTTATTAGTAAAATAGCCGTTAGTAATGTTTAAATGTCTCCAAGCATCTGGCATATCCTGCTACTTTCTTTTTATTAACTTTCTCTTAAATTTTCCTGGATCAATTTTCTCACTGATCTCAGATGTTGAAAGTCTCCACTCTGTGCACTGTAATGAGCCTCTAACCCCTTTCATAGAATGGAAAATTCTTCATGTTGGTCTTTTTCCATGTAGAAAAGTCTGACTCTTATGATCCATAAGCTAAAGGAAGCAATGAAGATGCAGAAACCAGTTACTATATGTTTGGAATCCTTGACTTTAAAAATAAGGTGCCGTATGACCTATTTGTGAACATCTCTATGTGGTTCTGTTGAGGTTCCTCGGTTGATTTTAGCAAGTCAGTGTCCATATCTCATCATGAAAGGCAAGTGGAACAACCAAAGTGTCCAGCAATGACTCCAAAACTATCTGAGAAATTGGACACCTCTCCCAATATCTTCTATTTAGAGTAAATACCAATGTTGGTTCAACAGAGGGGTGCCCAAAAACTGTATACATGTTTGTGCATATGGATCCACTTGGTAAGGGTGTGTGTAAGCAAAGAAATTCAAAAGCACCAGATCATGAGGTCAAATTTAAGTTCTAAGAAATACATTCTCACCATTCTTCCTTGAAAAAAAAATCTTCTCTGGACTTGACGCTTTAGCTTTGAAATGATGGCCCAATAGAGATGGTCAGAGAAGAACATCCAATTCTAAATATGGACTTTTTAAGCTACTGTATTTAAAGAAAAAGAACTGTATTCCACTTTAAGTGGATCAAAGACTTTCTCTGGAAAATTCTTTGATTTGGGTGAGGCAACAGGATGATGCAGACAAGGACTTGCCTCAATGAAGTGACCAATCTCTTTTGTCGCTGTTGTTGAGTATGGGGAGGAGGAGGACTTGGAGTTGTAGATGATCTAAAGCATTATATTATGTTCAAAAGCAACTTCAACAGCCTCAGGAAGACATAACTCATTGCCGGATCATAATCACAAAGGAAAGATGATCCCTTCTGCCCTAACTTTCAAAGATCCCACCCTCTCCTAACTTTCATGGATGTCTCTGAGTGTCAATTGAGGCCATCCATGATACATGGTACCAATGTCCCCTACTTGTCATACCCAGCAGTGCTCAGGGGTTACTCCTGGCTCTGGACTCAGAAATAGCTCCTAGGGGAACCATATCGGATGCTGGGATTCAAACCACCATCTGGCTGCATGCAAGGCAAACACCCTAAGGCTGTGCTATCTTTCTTGCCCCTATCTCATTTCTCATCTTGGTTAGAATGTAACATACAAGGGCTGGAGAGATAGCATAGTAGTAGGGCATTTGCCTTGCATTGCGAGGACATTTGCCTTGTACTGCGCGGCGGCCGACACAGGAAGGATCCAGTTTGATTCCAGGCATCCCATATCATCCCCTAACCTGCCAGGAGTGATTTCTGAGTGCAGAGTCAAAACATCTGAGCACCACTGGGTGTGGCCCAAGAACCAACCAACCAACCAATTAATCAATCAAGTTAAAAAAATTTAAAAAATAATGTCACATCTAGAGAATTTGAGACCATTTATATGCTAAAGAAAGTAGCTTTTCACGAAACAGCTCTGTATCTCTGATGCATGTCCTTCTCACTACACATCCCACTCACATGTTTACCTACTTATTGCACCTCTCTTAATGCTTCACAGTAGCAATCAAGTTACTGCCCTCCCCATAGAAACCCATCCTTATGGATTCTGTATTAGAACACTATGCTCTACCAGCTACTGGACTGGAAAGCCTGAAAGTCATCATTAATACATCCTCTAGTCAATTAGTCATCAAATTCTGTTCATTTCACCTTCTACTAGGTCCCAAATCCGTCCAGTTCTCTTTACATTCTTCTGCCACATAACCAGCCCAAACTTCCACAGCTTCCTATTTAGAAACTCCAAAAAATGCCCTCTCTTGTCTCCCTCAGCTGACCATTCATCACACTGCAACAAGGATGAATACATTTTGCAAAAGAGAAATTTTAGATGGCACTTCCTGGAGTCCCTCAAATCCTCTTAACCTGCCCAACCTTTATGTCTATAGCTTTTCTTTCCGCTCGCTTGCCTACCCCCAAACCATTCCTCTTGCCCTGAAGACCCTAGCCAGAAGCACCACCACTTCCGTGGTATGTTTAGGATCAAGAAGATGCAGGGCATACAGCCCTCCCAATAAGATTTTATAATAGTATTTCCATTCTACTGCAATTTCTGTACATGTGAGATTTCTGGGGCTAGAAAGATATTAAAAGGATTAATGCACTTGCCTTGTTCTATTCCTGGGACTGTATATGGTTCCCTGAGCACCAAAAGGAGTGACTCCTAAGCACAGAGTCAGGTGTATCCTCCACATTATCATATGATGTTGCTTTCTCAAAATGAGAATGGCACCCTCTTTACTCTGTATTTTCAGTGACTGGCATTTACAAAGGCTCTTCATAGATGTATTGGAATAAATGAAAAGGAGAATGTAGTTCCTGGATTGACTGTAAGGAGTATTAACAAGAGCTGGAGTTAGTATATCTTATTCAGACTTCTATTTGCCTAAGTAATTCAATTCATATCAATATGCTGTCAGAGTCAATCCACTCTGTCTTGGTAAAGCAGAAGCTACTAATACTCCTTGACTTATTACTTCTTACCATTTCCTAGTCTACTCAGAGTCAAAAGCGAAGTCCTAACAATAGCCTACAGATCCAAGAATAATCTGGCCCACTACTATTTAGACACTGATACCTGAATGAAGTATACATCCATCCACCTTGGGCTCTGGCCATTTGGGTTCCCTCTATCTTGGAATACTCACTTCCAGCTCTTACCCTGGTACTGTACTAAGCTCTTTATCTATGCCTTAGATTATCATCAAAATATCACCAGTTTATGGATGCTTTTCCTGACTTCTCTTTTCAAATACTTCTCCTGACACTCTTTTTCTTGTTCTCCTCTGCATTACGGTTCACCACACGCTAAGCACTGTTTTTAGAATTTCTAATTTTCTAAGAACTAGCTACATTCTCTAGAACCCAAGTTTCCTGGAGCTGGAATTCCTAGACTGGATCATATCCCATGTCATGGTTTTCCCAGACATTGAGAATAATGACATAGTAAATCAACATGGGTTGGATGAATGAACATCTATCTCATATTCATGTCTGACCAGTGCAAGTCACACTATCTGATGGCAATCTGCCCAGGTTCCACAGCATTTACGGATCCTTTCCACTGTGTCTTTTTAGAACATTCCACCATCTGCCATGTCTGCTACAGATCTCACGAGTGATTGAAAGTTGAGCTGAATATAATCTATCACCCTTATTTCTGCCCCCACACATGCTTTAACTCATCTCAATTTAGCAAATCCCATTATAATGAGCCTAATTATAGGAGAAGGTAACAAAAAATCTGTTTTGTGTGGAAATAGAATTCACGTGTGCTCTCCACAGAGGTATCAGACGTATATGGCAGACGATGCAGATGAAGGCTGTTACAAGATAGGCATGGGAGCATCCTGAACCAAACTTAGGAAGTAATGAAATCTCTTCTGTTGAGAGGAGAGTGGAGAGGGAAACGTCTTTTTGATATATCATTTCAAAAGTCTTTCCAGAAAGTAAGTACTTGTTCCTGTCTTTACTGATCAGATTCATAGGGAATCATTTAATCTGTTTTCTGTGATGGACATATGGTGAGTCTAGATCAAAAGAGCTCATGATGTGAAAGAACAGGCAGGAAGAGAATGCATGCCCTCACAAGGGTATAGCAGAAAACAAGGGAACCACTGAGTCAACTTGGTTGGGTCCAACAGCTTTCATCAAGACAAGTGATATTCATAGTACAGTGTTAGGGCATTTGCCTTGCACACAACCGATTTAGGATGGATGGTGACTTGAATCCCAGCATCACATATGGTCCCCATACCTGCCAGGAGTGACTTCTGAGCGCAGGGTCAGGAGTAACCCCTAAATGTAATTGGGTGTGACTGAGAGAGAGAAAGAGAGAGAGAGAGAGAGAGAGAGAGGTGAATACTCAAGCAGAGTCTGGAAGGGTGGCTGAGAAATATTCACATTCACAATCACAAAATTTCAGAATCTCAGGGAAACTAGTTCTTGGGGACAAACTGGTGGAGAGACCATGGGTCCTGTCTTCAGAGAATCACACAGGAATACAACTGAGAATTGAGGAAATCAACACCTTATCAAAGGAGGGTTGTGGAGGGAGAAGATCTGATTGGTTGCAGACATTCACATCGGGTTGGTTGGGAGAATTCTGGGGCCATTCACTACCAGAAAGGTACGTATCTCCACCTATGTAATGGTGCTGTGAAGAATTGCATAAATACGAAATTAGAGAGCTAGTGCACTTCCAGGTATGAGAAGAGGGCAACCGACTGGGACCTCTTCTCTTTCTCTATTCCCTACTCCCCATCTAGATTCTTCTCCAGAGAGCACCCCACCCCCACCCCCACATATTCAGTCAGACCCTGACTCTCAAACCTTTTATCCATCCTGAGAGGACGCCTGACTGAGTCTGCACCATGGTGCCTGAGCCTTTGCAATCAGTGTTCAAAACTGATTGGGGCTGGAGGGACTGGAGCAATAGCACAGTTTGTAGGGCTTTTGTCTTGGATATGATCAACCCAGCTTCAATCCCCAGAACCACTGACTGAGCCCGGTCAGAAGTAATTTCTGCATAGACTCAAGAGTAACTTCTGAGCACTGATGGGGGTATTCCCCTCCAATAAACAAAACAAACAAAGCCATAGTGAGGTAGGCTGTTAGAGGTGATTTTGACTTCATTGTATCCCTGTTTCAAAAGCTTTCTTTCTTTCTTTCTTTCTTTCTTTCTTTCTTTCTTTCTTTCTTTCTTTCTTTCTTTCTTTCTTTCTTT
>PVKC010037851.1:0-12873 GCA_004027635.1 Crocidura indochinensis
AAAAAAATAAAAATAAAAATAAAAAAGAATGAGACACACTTGTCTATGTTACATGAGAAGAAGAAACATTCAGGTGAGTCTTACAGAGCGAAACACTACTTCTCGTTGTCTACTCGTTGATAACTTGAGAGACACGTGTCTCTATGTGTGGTGAGTGATAAGTGACAACGGCGTGTTCAGGGTGACAGACACATATGTTATGAGGCTGATGTGCTATGTGTGGAAGGCATGTTTCTGTGTGCTCTCCAGAAGGCTGTGCTTGTTTTTTCATGTGTGTGTGTGGGGGGAGGGGTATGGGGCTGAGGAGACATGCACAGCTATGTGTAGATGTGTACGGAATACTGGGAGGGGTTTGTCATTTGAATCCAGACTCCCATCTGGCCACGAATGTGCATGATGCAGACCGACAGAAGACGAGCGTGAGATGATTCAGCCCCTTCACATCCTCTTCACATTCGTTCCTGAAATATCCTCCCTGGACAGGAACATTTTAATTGGGGGCTGGCGTGAGACACTGGCAGACGCTCCGCATTTTCCGTCTTTCCAACATAGCAGCAGGAAAACACTCTGTGCACCCCGGTCCCGTGGGAGATGCCAGGGCCAGGCGCTGTGGAACATCTGGGGGAGTCATGACAGCCCCAGGATTTCCCATCCCCCACCCACCCACTGTGCAGCACAGGCTCAGCCAGGCAGAGGGCGAGGTGACCGCAGCAGAGCACCCCACAAACTCAGTAGGGCTGACAGGCCCCTGCCCCATGTCCCAGACTGTGTCCGAGGCACCACTGTCTGAATTTTCCTCATGGAACAGTAAATACATAGGTTAACATGGCCTGTAGACACGGAACAGACAGAAACATCGGCTAGGCCGTGGGGTGTCCAAGGACCCCCCAGAACAGACACGGAGGCCGGGGTGTGAGGTTCCGACATGGGCACGTGGGTGTGAGCAACCCAATCAGAGCAGATGTTCGGAGGGCTCACTCTGAGTTCTGACACCCAGACGGACGGACGCAGCTGGGCACTGCCGGAGCACTCAGGTTTTTCCCAACCAAGGCGACACTGGTCCTGGAGGGTCTCGGGAGTCCCTGACAACAGTGGGTATTTTCAACACGTCTGACACAGGGCTGATCAGATACTTGTGAACAGCACCAGAGTGCCAGGGAAATGGAAAACTGGGAGCATTTCCTGTTTTCTCTCTCTCCCCCCTCATTTTCTCTCTCTCCCACATCTCTCTCAGTGTCTCTGCCTCTCTGTCTCTTTCTGTCTCTGTCTCGCTCTCCCTTCCTGTTTCCCTCAGTCCCTCCCTCTTTCCCACACCTCCCTCAATCTCTCTCTGTCTCTCTGTCTCTCTCTGTCTCTCTCTCTGGCTCTCTGTCTCTGTCTCTCTCTCTGTCTCTCTCTCTCTCTCTGTCTCTCTCTCTGTCTCTCTCTGTCTCTCTCTCTGTCTCTCTCTGTCTCTCCTCTCTCTCTCTCTCTCTCTGTCTCTCCGGCCTTTATAGATCTCCACCCTCGCCCACCCCCAGGCTCCCTCTGTCTCCCTTCCCTCAGGGCAGGGGTCTTCAAACTACGCCCGTGGGCCACATACTGTATTTGTTCCATTTTTGTTTCTTGTTTCTTCACTTCAAAATAAGATATATGCAGTGTGCATAGGAATTTGTTCGTAGTTTTTGTTTTTACTATAGTCAGGCCTCCAATGATCTGAGGGACAGTGAACTGGCCCCCTGTTTAAAAAGTTTGAGAGACCCAGGGTCTCTCTCCTGCCTCACTGACCTCCGCCTCACCCGCTGAGTCAGAAAAAGTCGTCAAGCAATGTCATGCTTAAGATTTCTCAAGGTCCCTCCCCGAGTCATTTGGCATCCTGGCCCCTCAAGGGCGACTCTCACTGCCTCCTCCTCATTCCCAAACCTCCGCATACTCCCCCCAGCCCCGTGGGACCCATCTATTCAAACTTTTCAGCATCCATGGGAAGCGCCAGGCCCTTCTTTCTTTCAGTGGCTCCAGGCCCCATCTGGTTGCTCTGTCTTGTTCTCTTGAGAACTACTACGGGGGTGGGGTGACAGCACATCAGGGGCCACTGGCCTTGCACAATCCCGGCATCTCAGAGGGTCCCCTGAGCACAGAGCCAGGAGTAGCCTCTAAGCAATTGTGTGGTAAGATCCTCTCCCCAAAAAACTCAAACAATGAAACCACAAATGGGGGCCCGAGATAATACGGGGTCGGGCAGCCACCCCCACCCCAGGGCAGAAGCAGATCTCGAGGGCTTTGATCTGGTCCTGCAGGAGGTCCCTCAGTGCTGGGAGGGATCTCCCTCTGCTTAGACCACTGCCTGTGTGAGCCTCATAGTGGGCCCCTCCACCCCCTGCAGCCTGTCCGTTTTCTGTCTCCAGCAGCTTCTGCCACACGGCTGCTCCCTCCTGGTACCCAGCTCCCGTGTCTGGAGCACAACTTGAAGTCCACAAAAAAGGGTTTCTCGGCCCATGTCCAGGATTCCTGCTCCCAGGGCTGCTTTTTCTCAATCTGGGGCTGACTCAGATCTCCAACTGGACCCCCAGGGGGCGAGGAGGGCACCCGGGGAAAGCCCCTATTCGTGGCAAAAGGTGGCAAAGGACCCGGACAGCACGTGTTGCCGTCAGTGAATGGAGGGCAGCAGAGATTTTGGGCTGAGCCAGGCAGACATCCCAGTCTGTGGCCAGCCTGAAGCAGCAGAGCTACAGAAAGGGTAGAAGGGAAACGCCTGGGGTGTCCCCCTCTCGGAGCAGAAGCTGCATTCCAGGACCCCTGCTTTCAGGTCAGCGAACAAAGCGGCACTGTTGCCGGCCGGGAACAAGCCCGCTGCGTGGGCAAGAATGTGGCAGCCCACAACAGTGACAACAACCGAGCACCCCCAATTCTGTCCCTACCCGAGTGTGCGTTTACTGCTTCCCTGTGCCCTGCAGAACCAATGCCACAGTCCTGCACAGTGGGATACGGTCCCTCACTTCACACTCCTGCAAGAAGAGACACTGACCTCACCTCACTCCCCTGTACAGAGGGACACTGACCCTCACCTTACACCCCTGCACAAGAGACACTCACCCTCACACCACACCCCTGCATAGACACGGACCTCACCTCACTTCACACCCCTCACCTCCTCACATAGAGGAACACCAACTTGCACCCGCAACCCCACCCTTGCGGGGTGCACGTAGGGCATGGCTAGTGAGGAGACCCTGGTCCTTTTGGAGGCCTCACCTGGTCCTGACACAGGAATGGAGGCTTGAGAGCCCCACGGTTATGCTTTAGCAGAAACATTTCAGAAGGGGAAAAGGCAGGAGAGGAAAGTGTCCCCCCCTCCCTCTGTCCTCTCTTCCTCTCCCTCCCCACTTCCTCCTTCCCTCCCTCCTTCCTTCCTCGCTGCCTCCTTCTCTCCCCTCTTCCCTCCCCACTTCCTCTCTTTCCTCCTCTCCTTCTATCCCTGTCCCCTGCCTTGCCCCACTCTGTCCCCTCTCCAGAAACTTCTGCGCCAGCTCCAGCTGCTCCCAGTCCTTCCCCACAACCACCCAGCCCCTCTGTCTCAGCCCATTGGTTGGTTGGCCGGAGCATCCTCTCAGGCCCCAACTCCCCCCTTAGCCTTGGCAGGCTCTGGGGCAGCGTCCGCCCTCCTCCCCGTCCTCTCTCCTCCCTGTCCTCCCTGGGGAGCGCAGCTGCTAGGAGTGGCCATGGGGATGACAGGACCCTGGACGACACCCCCTGCAGCTGGCCTGCTGCCTCCCACGCCTGAGAGAAAGCTGAGAAACCCAAAAAGAGTGTGGTCTATGCATGATGCCAGACACACAAGGAGCATGGTGATACTGAACATGGAGGGAGACATGATGACTATGACGATGGACAGAACATGATGACTATGAAGATGGACAGAACACGATGACACTGAACATGGAAGGAACACAGTGACACTAAACATGGAAGGAACACAGTGACTCTGAACATGGGAAAAGCATGGTATGGTGGAGGTTACATGGTGATCCTGAACATGGAAGGAACATGGTGATTCCAAACATGTTTGTTTGTTGTTTGTTTGCTTGTTTTTTGGGTCACACCCGGCAGCTCTCAGGAGTTACTCCTGGCTCTATGCTCAGAAATTGCTCCTGTCAGGCTTGGGAGACCATATGGGATGCCGAGATTCGAACCACGTCCTTCTGGATGCAAGGCAAACGCCTTACCTCCATGCTATCTCCCGGCTGGCCCTGGTGATCCCAAACATGAACAGAACATGGTAGCTCAGAATATGGGGGATTTCAGAAGACAGTTAATGGAGGATGTGCAGGAACACGGGAGAGCACAGGCGTGCTACCCACGGGCTCAGGTAAGGGGCTGATTCTGAGGCCTTCGTGCCCACCTCAGGGAAATGGCTGTATTGCAGAGCGGAGCCCCCATGCCCAGGAAAGGGGGTGTGGTGCATGTGGCGGATCCCCTGGTCCAGCTGCTCCTGGCACAACCCGACCTTGGCACCAGACAAGCCAGAGTCCAGCCTGCCCACCGCTGGGCACCAAGTCCTGGGCTGGAGATGGGCAGCAGATGGACAGTGCATCAGTGGGTCCCCAGGTACCGGTCGGGGTCCAGTCAAGAACAGAGTCGGTGACTCTGCCCACCCCACACCTTGCCCCACCCCCAACACCCCTGGGCCCTGGAATCTACTTCCCGTACTTATCCCACCCACACCCCACACCCCACACCCCACACCCCACACAGGCTCTTCTCGGAGACTATTCTGGAGTCGGCACAAAATTCTGGACAATTCAGGAGCGGCTGCTGGAAGTGCCAGGCCGGGGTGGGGAGAGGCGGGTGAGGCCTCGGGTTGATCGGGACTGTCTGCACCCAGGACCACCCACTCGGACTGCAAGCAGGCTGCAGGCACCAGGGGTGCCAGCTGAGGACACTCCTCGGCCGCTGACCCACGGCCACCCCTGAACCGAGGCCAGCATGTGGATGTCGCCGACAGGGTGGGACTGCGATGGTTCTGTCCCCTCTGCCAAGGCTCTCTGTCCCTCGCACCCGTCCCTGTAAACGCCGCAGTGCCCGAGTCAGGGCTGGAGGGGAGGAGGAAGAGAAAGGGAAGGGCTGGGGTCCCCCATTAGCTATGCCAGCTGTGAGATGCCCAGTGGTCCTGCCAGTGGTCTCAACAGTGGCCCCATCAGTGGCCTTATTAGTGGTCCCATCAGCTGCCACCAGTGGCCCTGAAAGTGGCCATGTCAGTGGCCGTGTGAGTAACCTTGTCAGTGACCCATCAGTGACCCTATAAGTGGCCCCATCAGTTGCCATCAGTGGCCCCATCTGTAACCCTATAAAGTGGCCCCATTAGTGGCCCTGTCAGTGACTTCATTAGTGGCCTTATTAGTGACCCCATCAGTTGCCATCAGCGGCCCTGCCAGTAGCCCTATCAGTAGCCTTGTCAGCAGCTTTGTCAGCGGTCTTGCCAGTGGCCTTATTAGTGACCCCACCAGCTGCCATCAGTGGCCCCACCAGTGGCCTGTTAGTGGTCTGTCAGTGGCCCACCAGCGGCCCTCCTTCCCCAGCTCTGCCGTCCCACTCCCGGCCGACCCAGCCCTGCCTGCGGTGACTCAGCGTGGCCAGACTTTTCCTTAAAAGGCAGCCAGGACTTGGAGCTGCAGCAGCTCGCTCTGGCCTCTCCCCACGGCAGCCTCGCCCCCAAAGCACCCCAGCCCCCACGGGACCCTACCCCAGCTCACACCGTCCATCCTGTGCCCCCCCAGCCGAAGGGCCGCGCCCCACCCGCCCCCCTGTCCTGAACTGCCCCATGGTCCCACCCTACCCTCCTGGGCATCGCCTGCCTCTAGGGAACATTCTGGTCTGGCAGGGCTGAGCAGGGGAGCCGAGAGGGGACGGGTGGGACACCCGGTGGGGCAGGGACAGGCCAGCCCACATGGGGTGACACAGTCGAAAGGGGTTGTCCTGCAGTCTGCTCCAAGAGGCACCCCAGGGCCTCTGGCAGGGAGAATCCTGTGTCCTGCTTTTCGAATGCATTTTAACTCGGTGTCTGACCAGAACGGGCAGAGAAGGGGACACTATGGCAGGGAGAGTCAGAAACGGACACTCTGGGGGGTGGGGACAAGAAATGGGCATGAAAGGGGGGAAAGTGATAGGCAGGTGCCCCTTTAGCAACAGTGATCAAACTAAGGTGCCTAGAAGGGGGAGAGAGGGAGGGAAAGAGTGAGGGAGAAAGAAAGAGAGAGAGAGGGAGAGGAGAGAAGAAGCGAGTGGAGAGAGAAGAGGGAGGAAGAGAGAGGAGAGGGAGGAGAGAGAGGAAAGGGGGAGAGGGAGAGAGATGAAGAGAGAGGAGAAAAGGAGAGAGGTGAGGAAGAGAGGAGAGGGAGAGAGGGAGAGGGGGAGAGAGGAAGAGAGAAGAAAGAAAGGGAGAGAGAGGGAGAGGAGAGAGAGGATAAGAGGAGAGAGGAAAAGGTCAAAGGGAGAGAGGAGAGAGAAAGGGAGAGGAGAGAGGGAGGAAGAGGGAGAGAGGAGAGAAGGAGAGAGGGAGAAAGGAAGAGAGAGAAGAGAAAGGGAGAGAAAAGAGAAAGGGAGAGAGAAGGGGAGAGAGGGGAAAAGAGGGGGAGAGGAGAGAGGAAAACTGCCACAGAGCGTGGGAAGGACCCCAGGGCCAGGGTGGCAGAAGGAAATGAACCCCAAAGGGTGTTGAAACATAGTATTGCGGATACTCAACCACGAGCTACTTTGTACCTCCCGGGATTCGATTTTGTAACTTTTCTTCTAAACTTCTTCCCACATCTGCCGACATCTGCCTTGCTTTCCCTCCCCTTCAGCCCCAAAGACCCAGCAGGGAGGCTGGTTGGTGAGCGCCAGGTCAGACTTGGGGAGTGTCCTTCCTCCATGTGGGGGGGCGGGGGTTAGGGACTGGCATGACGGGACAGTGACTCTCTGTCACTGGCAGTCCGAACACCCCCTTCTCAGCCTTCCATGGTTGTGGGGGACAAGCCCCCAGCATTTAACATCCCAGCCCAGAGCAGTGGGGTACCTGCATGTGGGATCCGTGTCATGAAATTTCTGTGCCCCTCAGATGGCTGCCTTCCCTCCACTTTCCTAGAAATCTCCTGGCTCATTTCCCTGGCTTAGGCCAGGCTGGTGACAGGAGAGAGGTAGCCAGCCATGGCCACCTGCAAGGGTCACCCCCAATTCACACACTCCTCCTAGCAAAGTCGGGGACAGCAGACACCAGACATCCCAGACTGGGTGCCAGAGAGGGGAGTGAATCTGAAAACCCAGCTGTCTCAGGAAGGACAAAGGTGGAGGGAGGTGGTAGGGTTCAGGAAGCAGAGATGGACAAGAGGCATGTCTGGTGGCTTCTGTGTTCACCGGAGGTGCCACCCACACTCCCTGGGACTGCAGCTCGCTCAACGCCTCCTTCCCTGCACCCCCCCCTGTGAAGAGCCTCAGGCCCAAGTGGGGTGAAGGTGCTGAGACCCAGCCATGCCTGCTCCAGGTGCCTGCACACACCCCCACTCCGCTCGGGGCATGGACCCAACCCTGGCTCCCTTGGCAGTCACTGATGGTTCAGGTTGAAGGTGACTCTCCACCATCCCGAGCAATCGTGACCAGACCCCGGAGTGCCGAGTCTAAACCTGCCAGCCGATGGGACAAAAGCAGGAGGGCACCTTCCCCTGGCCCGCATGTACCGACCAGGGACCACACGCACTGGAATCACGCTGCCCTCTGCCAGAGTCAAAACTGGCAGGTGCCAATGGCGCTTGCCCCACAAAGACAGAGACAGTGCTCGGGCTACAGGATGGTAAGTGAACTCTCTGGGGGCGTCAGGAAGACCCCAAGCACTCCCAGGAGACCGTGCACTGCGGAGTGAAATGGAGGACAGATGGACAAAAGCCCAGAGACCCATTAGCCATACCTCTGCAGCCTCTGCTTGGTCCTTTAGTCCATGCCCATCGGGGCTCCGCCCACCCACCACAGCCCCGCCCATTCTGCTTTTGCCCCACCCACCACTGCCAATTCTGCTTTTGCCCCACTCCACCACTCCACACTCCCCGCCTAGCATAGCATAGCTCCACCCATCCTTTTAGACCCCGCCCACCATCCACTATATCCCATTCACCATCCCACTGTTGTGGCCTTGCCCACCTCAGCATAGACACGCCTGTCCATCCCGCTGTGGCCCCACCCACCATGCCAGCAGACACCTCTTCTAGCTGTGCCAGCCAATAGGCCTTACAGAAGGCAGCAGCGTCCAGAGCCGAGTACGTGTGCCTGGCACTCGGGCAGCAGAAGGGGGACAGGTTGGTGGTCATTTGAGGTCACTGTGTCCTCCGGCCAGGAGGCGGTGACCAGGAAGGACCAGGGTCGATGACCCAGGCTTTCCCAGGTAGGCCCAGAGCCCACGGAATTCCTGTCCCTGAGAGGTACAGGCATGCCCTAGTCTGGAAGGAGAGGGGTTTAGGGCAGGCCCGACCCACATGGCTGGAGAAGGTGGGCTTCAGGGAGAGGGCTGGAGCTTGGGACTTGCCGCACTGGCCTCGAGGGGCTGCACACCCTGGGCAGGGAGAGGGCCTGCCCTCTCCCCACACACACAGGAGCCAATCGTCACGTAAGGAGCAGCTTCCTTAAGAGCCCCCCAGACCCCCAGATGCTGCCCTGGAGTCTCACCTCCACCCCCAGTGACGGGCAGTGCAGGCCTGGGGAGGTGGGGTCCGCACCACCGTCCTGGCTGGCCCTGGCCCTCTGCATGCTGGGCACTCAGGGCTCGCCCTTCCTCTCCCCTCTTGTACTCTCGGCCCCGCCCCACTGCCAGGGTTTTTCCCCAGGAAGCCAGGAAACTTTGGTCCTTGGAACCGGACTCAGTTTTGCCAAAAACAGAACCAACAGGAAACGGTGAGACAAGCAGCTCTGGAGGACTGTGAGGGACCAAGGCCACTTTGCTCCCGGAAAAGCCTCGTCTAGGGACACGCTCCGAAGGCCAGGAGCCCCTCTGTGGCCACAACCAGGGGTCCCGGGATTCCTGGAGGGGCTGCTGATCCCCAGTGTTCCGTCTTCTCGGCCCTCACCCCACCACAGCCCCTGTGCCTGGATCCCTGCCTTATGCCTCCACAGAAGCCAAGGTCCCTGGCTCCAAATCTGTGGGCGTCCCCAGTCGGGGCAGTGCCCAGAGCCAGAGGCGGGCATCCTGGGCTTCTACAGTCTCGGCTCCTCCGTGTGCTGTTTCGCCATTGGGGCTGGACCAGATTCGGCCGAGCATTTCCCACACCAGCCTCGAACAAGCCCCAGGCGGGCTGGGAGGATGGTCCGAACCCATTTCCTCTTCGGGAGCTCGTTCAAATTTCCATTCGGTAAGAAAAAAAAAAAGCAAAAACCTAACACTAGGACCATGCCACACCCTGCATGACTCCAGACACAGGATAATACTCCCTGGAAGTGCTCAGGACCCTTCCTCGGGGCCCGAGATGAAAAATCAGCAGAGCCAGGGGGCGGGCATCTCACTGAGGGACACCAAGACTGAGCTCGCATGTGTGCTCTGACTCCAGAACAGCCAGAGGGTGGCGACCGCTACCTGCTGGGTTCCACAGTCAGAGGGAAGCACACTCGACCTATGGGTTCCAAACACAGCCAGAGGGCTGCTGGCACAGATCCTGTCATTACAGGGGTGAGTGCACAGATTCTGGCATTACAAGGGTGAGTACACAGATCCTGCCTTACAGGGGTGAGTTTATAGATCCTGTCATTACAGGGGTGTAGCAAGATACTGCCTCCCAGGGGTGCATTCATAGATCCTATAATTAGAGGGGTGAGTGCACAGATCCTGCCATTACAGGGGTGAGTGCACAGATCCTGCCTTACAGGGGTGCAGCACAGATACTGTCTTAGAGGGGTGTAGCACAGGGTCTGGACCAATGCCGTGACCTCACTGATGTCTCGTGCACTTGTTTTCACACACCTGTGCGTCCACGTGCCGAGTTCCAATCCACCCATTGCTGTGGGTGGGAGGAAGCGTCTCGTCCCAACCCTTCCCTGAAGTTGGGTGCAGTCTCCCGGGATCTGGGCCAGGCCACTCTGAAGCTCTGACAGCCAGATACTCAGTCTGCCCCCACGTCCTGCTCCTTCACCCACCCCAGCGCTGTGGTCCCATGGCCTCGACCCTCGGGCTGAGTCTGAGGTGCATCTGGAGGCTGCCTCAGTGGCCCAAAGATACAAGCCCTTCAAACCTTCCCTCTTTCTGCAGCGTCTGTCAGAGACCAGCCCGAGTACCAGAAGCCCTGGCCTGGCACAGTTTCGAGCCGAGCCTCCAGGGCACATTCCGGAGCAGACCTGGCCCGGACTCTCCAGGCCAACCAATGCTATCAACCTACTCTTCGTGCCAGGTACTTTCACTGAATGTTAGGCCTCGCTGCTTGTCATTCCCCTGAGGTCAGGAAAAAAAAGAGGTGACATGAGCTCAAACCTGGCTTCCAGCCTAGAATCACACACCGGAGTCATGTATATCTTAAACGAGTTTCCACTCCAGAAAAATCAAAGCCACTTATTCCTATCGTATATTAAGACGCGATAACCCCACGAAAGAAGAGAAAACATCTCAGGGCAACAGAAATAATAAAAATGATAGATTGACGGTCTTTTTTATTTTCTCTAAGCTTTAGAAGCCTGAATTCCAGAACTTAAAAAATACGGTCTTATTATTGTCAAGTATTTGGGAAAACAGAAAATCTAATTATTCTGGAGACATCCAAGGGCTGTTTACCGGCTCCACTGGGAAGACAGGAAGAGCAAGCTGCTCCCCATCTACACCGACCTGACGGCCACAGTAAGCAAGGGTGCACTGGGTGAGCAGAGTCCCCCAAGCCACCTTCGTGCATTTATTCATGACTGGGCGTAGTTCTGGGCCCGGCCTGGTGCCCTCTCGCCCAGAGACTCTGCCCAGATTCCAGGGCATTCGCTCCCATCCATGACCCATTTTCCTGCCTTGGCAGCCCCGTCTCACTTTTATAAGCCATTTCCTGACCAAAAAGTTCAGAGTTATTTTAAACCATGGACCCCAAATGGTGCTTTAATCTCCCGGAAATGGCTTTGGCCGAAATCAGAACCCAAAACAGAAAATCCTTGCGGGTGAGGGTGGGGAGTCACAGAGGGGCTGGGCTTGGGGCAGCCCTGGGGCCCACCCTGGAGGGCAGAGAAGTACAGGGAGCATCCCAGGGCCAGGTACCTCTCGGGACTGACCCTTCAGCTCAGGGTGGTCCTTGTCAGCCAGACACCCCTCTGCGCACAATGAAGGGGAACGGGGATGGGGGGTACATCCTGAGCACCAGACCAGCACCCCAGAGCCTCGAGGTCCCCATATAGACCAGATGTTCTCAGACCAGCATCGAGAGGATACAATTCTGGGAACCCCCTAGAGGAGCAGTTGCAGGGTGGGCAGTGAGGTGTGAAGAGGTGATACCCAGTGATAGCTGGTGTGGGATGTTGCTCTGACCCAACCCTTTGTCCCCAGGGCAAATCTGAACTCCAACACAGCCTTTCCGGGCACAGCCATCACTCAGGGTACCCTAGTTCCCATGCTCATGGTACAAAACCGGGGCGACCTTCAAGGACACAACAGAACCGTCACCCAGATACCTGGGTGCGGGACCCAGTTCTCTGCACAGCCGTGCCCACCGGAGCTATGACATGAGCACCGGAGGAAGATGAACCTTTGAACCCCAACTCAGGATGAGCCACAAGCAGTGTGACCTCGGCAGTGACCCGGCAGTATGGCTACATCTGAAAAAAAAATTTCTAAATGCAACTAGAAAATGCACTGAGATGCTAGTACTTTTGATTTTGAAAGGCAGGGGGTTGAGGTCACACCCAGCCATGCTCAAGGGTTCCTCCTGGCTCTGTGCTCAGAAGTGACAAGCTTGGCAGGCTCTCAGGACTGTATGAGATGCCGGGGATCAAACCCAGGTTGGCCATGTGCAAGGCAAACAGTCCACCCACTGTGCCATTTCTTTGACCCTGGTACATTTGAAACAAATGTTCCTGTTCTGCAGTCACTCGTGAGTCACCTGGGGAACCTCTTCAGACAAGGAGAAAAGAATGTGTCTGAGGGGCCACAGAATCACATCATCACTGACTGACAAAGGCTTCAGCAAAAATAAAGGGAAATGGGGGCCGCCACTGTCGGGCTCCTCCATCAGGCAGAGCCTGCCTGGTGAGGCATTCCTGGACCCAGAGGATGGGCGAATGGTCAGCACAGCCGACGCAACTCTCACAGGGGCCCAGACCAGACTCAGCCAGGGCCCGTTCAGCGGGTCAAACCCTGAACCAATGGACAGACTGGGAGTTTTCCATGGCAGTTGCATGTGTGGCTGGAACAAAGGCGCAAAGGACACCCACTGCCACGTCCTGTCCTGCGATGACCCTGAGCAGAGACAAAGAGTCCCACCCACACATGGGGGGGGGTGCTTATCTGCTCACAGACAATGGCCCTGCAAAACCTCCAACAAAGGGTGACCCCAAGAACAATCAGAGGGCAGGCAGCAGAGCTCAGAGATCCAGCCCAGAGCCTGCATTCTCCAGGTCCCAAGAATGCGGCTGGATGGATGATCTGGGATTAGGGGCTGGCATCACCACCCGCAGTGGACTTTGCCAGCAAGGCCAGCATCATGGATGGGGGGACTGGAAAGTCCAGATGACATGCACGGTTGTCCCGAGCGAGCGTGGCCTGGTGCTGAAGGTTAAGCTGCACAGAATAAACTATTTACATGCAGGTCCAGGACTGTGTACGTTTCCTAGCTGTGTTTAGTCTGGGGAGTGCAGCTACCCTGAGTCTAAATCGGGAGAAGCACCTTTATTGGCCATTAACCTCCTGGGAGTGGGTGGGGG
>PVKC010037852.1:0-12881 GCA_004027635.1 Crocidura indochinensis
CCGGCAGTGCTCAGGGGTTACTCCTGGCTCCATGCTCAGAAATTGCTCCTGGCAGGCACGGGGCACCGGGATTCGAACCGATGACCTTTTGCATGAAAGGCAAATGCCTTACCTCCATGCTATCTCCCGGGCCCCTAATTTGGTCTTATAGTCTACGTTTTTATTTTACTTTCCTTTAATTTGATTTATTAAATAAAAAATCATTTCAAATGATCCCCAAATACAATAGATAAAAAGGAATAAATACAGAATTTTTAAAAGATAAAATTTCAAGGACTGGGGTAATAGTACAGCAAGCAGGATGTTTGCTTTGCACACATCCAACCCTGGTTCAGTTCCCAGTTCCCCATATGGTCCTGAGTGCACCAAAATGATACTGAGCACAGAGCCAGGAGTAAGCCCTGAGCATAGCCAGGTGTAGATCAAAAACAAAAAATAAAAATAAAAATTTGAGAATTCAAAGAAAGCTTCTCCTTGCAGCTATCTGTTTCTACACAATGTTTCCTGAAACAAACAAAACAACCCTTATGCTTTACAAATGATTTGACAGTCATTTTTGAGAAATGTTTCATCCACACTAAAAACTTAAGGACAGGAACACCATCCCATCCTTGTCTGGGTATGTTTGCTGAATTACTTTGGCTGAAATAGTGGCACTACTATTATCAATAACAAAAGGCTGCAACCACATTTGGAGAGCAAAGAGGGAAGGTCAACAGCTGTAGGAGGAAGTGGAATGGAAGTCATTCAATTTACCAAAATAGTTAAGAGACTGCCATGGTGATAATCAGATGAAGCAACTCAGGTCAGTTCTTTTCCACACTGGGTAAGTACAGGATGGCAAATATTGTACTTGCTAATCTAGAATTAGAATAAGGTGGAGCTTAGAATATAAACCTAGCAGTTGACTCCAGTGATCATTAAATATAATAACTTCTGATAAGCAAGGAAAGGTGCATCATAAGCTCATCATTAATATATGTTGTATATTATTAATCTTAGTAAGGTCATTTGAATCACCTAAAGATTAAGTGTCAAAATATTTGCTGCTGAAACTTGATAAATAGAAAATTTATGGGGCCGGAGAGATAGCATAGAGGTAGCGCATACGCCTTGCATGCAGAAGGACAATGGTTCGAATCCCGGCATCCCATATGGTCCTCCGAGCCTGCTAGGAGCAATATCTGAGCGTAGAGCCAGAAGTAACTCCTGAGTGCTGTGGGGTGTGACCCAAAAACAAAAAAAAAAAGAAAAAGTAAAAAATTTATTTGTATGTTTGTGCCTAAAATATACTGACTTCATTTTTCTTTATTCCTCAAAGTAGTGCCTATTTTTAATTAGCTAGAACCAAAAGAAGGTGGAGATGAGAGTTGATCCAAAGAATATCATTTCAGTAAATGTTTAAATTCTTCTACTTCCTTGATGGACACGCTGAATTGTAACTCATTTGTAAATAAAAAATATATTCATATAGGTATCACACCCACTTTCTCTACACAATCGATTCTATAGTGCAATGAATCACTTCACACCCAGTTTTAAACAGGCGGGAGACAAGGGTGGAGTTGGAAACAGGAACACTCAGCTGTAAACTCACCAGGCCATAGATGCCTTACAGAGCTGTTTCTGAGTCATATGTCTCAGGTATCTGAAATTTCAGCAAGCCAAAACGATGCCTTTCAAGCCTGTTTTGGTAATGAGCCAGCATCTATCAAATGTCAGCTGATATTCAAACAGAATGTAGAAAAACATTTTGCAGCATTCACAGGGAAAAAAAGTGTAAAATTAGAGACATTACCAAGACATCAAAGCAAGGAAGGCAAATGAATCCCAACGGAATCAAGCCTAATTTTCCCCTGGGACTTAAGAACATGCTCTTACATTAACAAAGTGAGAACAAGGCTTAACAGAGTAGTGCAAAAGTTAAGAGTTTGTGATTTTATTGTTGTATAAAAGAGTAAAATTCTTTTTTTTTTCAGTTCACCTCATATGGGATCAAATCCCTGTCTTTATTTTAAATAAAAAGTCCCTGGATATCATTCCGTCTACATTTCTGAGTGTACGTTTCTCTAGCTATCAGAGACTTGAAAATCCACTTCACACAAGTAGGCTAAAGATAAAATAGACGAACTCTACAAAACGCCTGGCACACAAAGAAAACACTAAATATTTTATTTTTGTATGCAGCAATATGCAAGTCACAATGCTTCATTTTTCAAAAGTCTCAAGAAAATGAGACATGGGATCTGTGTCTACGGAGGACACCAAATTCCGGGGTCCAGATGGAAGTCCACAGTGAGAGTGAAGGGCAACGTCCTGTGTGATGATGTGCTAGTATTTTCAATGCAATTATTTTCTCCAACTAAGGATTTCACTAGGGTCTGAAATTGACATCATGCCCATCGCAGGGTTGAGAGCAAATGGAACTTTTCCCCCAAACAGACTCTGAATGAGCTCCCTCCTTTCCTTACCTGGAAGAGTTTCTCAATTGTTCAGTGCTCAGGAATTACTGGACCTCAGACCTCACTCCTGACCAGGTTGAACTCAGAGGACTTTAAGTGGTACTGAGGATCCAACCAAGGCCGACTGCAGCGTGCAAGGCAAACGCCCTACCTGCTGCTCTATCACTCCTGGCCCATTTGCTTGACCTTTTCTTCTCAAAAGACCAGGGCCTCCTAGATCCACCGGTTGCCCCGTCCACACCCCCTACTTGACTTTCCCAGTGATCACACTCCCCCCTATATCCCCCGCACACACCAAATATCCCATGCAGACCTAGTGGAGAAATCTAGCCCTAGGCGATCACTTTTAGGGTGCCGGTGGCAAAGCCACGCACTGCAAGAGCAAGCAGAGAAGGGGGTCCCGGCAGCGTCCCCCACTCGCACGCAGGCACGCACCTGGGGATGAACTGGGCCTCGTCCCCGAGTCGCGCCTGGAAGTCCTGCCACGCCTGGCCCAGATTCGCGGAGCCCGCGGGAGCGGCCAGAGCCAGCGACCCTTCCGCGCTGTCCTCGCCGCCGTCCTCGCCGCTGTCCGGGTGTTCGAGTCCCATCCCGGCGGCCCAAGAACCCCGCGACGATTCCCCGCTCCAGGGTCGGCCACCGCGTCGGGCCCCGCGGAAGCCGCGCGCGAACTCCTGGAAGGTGATGGCGCCGTCGCGGTCGGTGTCCAGCCGCTGGAACAGGGTGTCGGCCTCCTCCGGCCGCACGCGCAGCTCCGCGCACAGCGCGCCGAACTCCTCGCGCTCCAGGCGGCCCGAACGGTTCGAATCGCACGCGGCGAAAACGTAGCGCAGCCGGGCCAGGGCGTCGCGCTCGCCGTCCGCTTCCATCCCGCAGCCCGAGGGCTACCACGTCCCGCGCGCCGCGGCCACAGCTGGAAGGAAGCACACAGTCGCGAGCTGCTCTCCGGAGGGAAGGCGCGTTCTGCAGGTTTAGAGGAGAAGGAAGGTCGGGCGCGGTGGGGTCCGGCGGAGGAGACCCCAGGCACGGAGCTCTACGGATCCCCCCAGTGAGTGGCGAAAAAGGGGCGAGCGCGCAAAGTTGGCACCCGGCACCGGAGCGCTCTCCGCTCTGCCAGCCGCGCGCCCAGTGCTCCTTTTGCCCCGGCGGCGGCGCCGCCCAGCGAGGCGGGGATAGATCTCCGGTTCCCACGCCTCCCGCCGTGCCCCAAGTTCTCAGCCTCCAGTCTCAAGAGTTGGGGGACCAGGGACCGGGGCGGTGGCGCAAGCAGTTAGGCGTCTGCCTCTAGGACGGGCCGCGGTTCGATCGACCCCCCCCAGTGTCCCATATGGTCCCCAAAGCCAGGAGCGATTTCTGAGCGCATAGCCAGAAGTAACCCCTGAGAATCAACGTGTGACCCAAAACAAAACAAAAATAAAATAAAATAAAATAAAATAAAATAAAATAAAATAAAATAAAATAAAATAAAATGAACAAAGAGTAGGGGACCAAGCAAGACCAGGGTTGAGGCTGGTCGTTGGCCTTAAAGACTGGATTGCTCCGACTAAACTAAAAAGCTTGGCGCTCTCATATGTGATGGAGAGTTGAGCGTGCAGAAAACTAACTGAACAGAAAAGTGGATATAGAAAGGTTAGGAAGTCGGGTTCCAAATTTTGTGCACTTCATTCCCTTACAGTTAATTGAAATCGCAGAACTTACATTTTCTTAAATGTATAAGCCATATGTACCTGAAGGCGGCATTCTCTGACTTTACATTCCTAAACGCATCTAATATTGAAATTAAACTGTTGTATGACTTAAAAATCAAGAGATGCCCAAACTCAAGCGATGGTTCTAATCCTGTTTGCCTTGGCAGGTATTTATCTTTATACAACGACATGGGATAGGTTTTTCTGTTTTCACAAATTTTAATGGAGATTATATATTAGGATGTATATTACCCTTAAATCATAAGAACTTATTTCAGCAATGGATACAAAGTATTTAAAATTCACCCCCTTACATTTCCAAGAGACCCTTACTTTACAAATGAATTTCACCTGTTTCTTATTGTCTATACAAGGGCATTCTCATTATTTCTACTCTTTTCACATCATTACTTACCTCTCTTTTAAACATTCATATACACTTCCATTTCTTTATAACTAGGTCCATTTTATCTCATTCTAGATTCCATTGCTGATTAGCTTGATCTTTTTTAATATAAAATGTTAAGGGATCTTAGTTGACACATTTCGTTGGGCTAGTGTTCTTAAACATAAAGCCAATTGCTGAGCATATTACTGTTTCTAGGAAAGTAAAATAAAATGGACAGCATTCACAGCATCTATGTAATGAGTGCTGTAAATAACACTGATAATTTCCATCTCTAAATTTAACTAGCAAATAAAGAGAACCTGCCTTAGCAATCTAAATAAATATAGTTCTACTCAAGTAACCAGCAAATGCATTGAAGTGAATGTTTTATTAGTACAATATAAATTACTATTGATTTTTAGTTTATATGCTTTCCTGATAATTTTCAAAATTGATTTTTCATATAAGCCAAGTCAACGAGTGCTACCTTGATAATCCTGTAATAACATTTTATAAATATAGTGATTAAATTAAATATTATCACCATATATGCTTAATCAATACCTGTTTCACTAAATAAGTCAATACTTTTATTTCTTAAAAAATGCTTTCTTGAATGCTAATAGGCACCTTCATTCCTGAACTCACTTTGACTTTTGCTTTCATTATTTCAATAATCTTTGACCTACTCTGCTTTTTCTATGTACCCCTTCTTTAAAAACTTAGCAAGAAGCATGGGGTTATTCCAAATGACTTGTGAACCCATCTAATTTCCATTGTTATTAATGTTTTCAAACCATCTATATCCGTTATCTATTTTTGCATAACAACACAACAAATGTTATTTGATCATAGTTCCATTATCAACCTGGGTGGAGTTCAGAGGAATGATTTTCAGCTGATTTTCCTGGTATCCCTCAAACAGTAGAGGTTATTCAGGTTCCAGTTGCAGCTGCCTGATACAGGCTGTCAAGCTGCACCTGTGTCTCCCAGAGGCTTTAATCACATAATGCTATCACAAGAGGATAAGCCCCAATGCACAATTGCTTTCAAACATCACCTTGTCATGTTTGCCGATAACCATGAGACCAAAGAAAAAAAGAAAAGAAAAAAGGAAGGAGGGCTGGTGTGGCAAGGGTTTTTTTGTTTGTTTGTTTGATTTGTTTTTGTGTTGGTGTGTATTTTTTTGTTTTTGTCTCTTGGGTTTTTGTTGTGGTTGTTGTTGTTGTTTTTGCATAGGCACAGTAAATATTGGGGAAATTAAAAAGGGAATTCACTTGGCCTAAAGATATAAGGTTTCTCTGCCCTTAAAGCATACTGTCATGGGAATAACTACAGGCTCCATACATGCTCCTTGTCACATCCCAAGGACTTTTTTGGGTTTTTTTTTTGGGGGGGGGTGGTCATACCCAGCAGCTCTCAGGGGTCACTCCTGGCTCTATGCTCAGAAATTACTCCTGGCAGGCTCAGGGGACCATATGGGAAGCCGGGATTCGAACCACTGACCTTCTGATTGCAAGGCAAACACTTTACCTCCATGCTATCTCTCCAGCCCCCATCCCAAGGAATTTTTATGGTGCCAGGAAACTTTCCACTCTGGTGTGGCTGATATAATCAGGCCTCTAACTAGAGATCTTGGTATGTGCACAAGTCATAGAATGAAGCCTAGGATAGCATCTTTCTTTATAGTTCTAGCAGTTCTGTTCCATCACTGTTGTTGTAATCAGTCTTGGTAGTCTTGGTCTTTGCACAAATCCAAGGATGAGCCTAGGATAGAGTCCTTCATTATGTTTTCAGAAGATCTGCTCTGTCGCAGTTGTCAAAGTCGTACCTCTGGAATTAGAGATCTTGGTTATTGTATAAATCCTAGGCCAAAGTGTAGGCTAGGGTCTTTCTTATTGGTCCAAGGATAAGTTCTGTCCAATCATGGTTGTCAAGGTCAGTCTTCTGTAGATTGTGATCTTGGTTTTTGCACAGATCAAAGGATGATGTGTCTTCTGATTTCATCTTTCCATTAGATAATTAGATAGGACATGTTGCTGAAAAATTCATGATTGTATTGTTTCTAACTGCTATGTAGTATTCCATTGTGTATAAGTACCACATCTTCATGATCCACTCATCTGTTGTTGGATATTGAGGTTGGTTCCAAATCTTGTTGGCTATTGTGCTAAGTGCTGTGATAAATAGTGGAGTGCATTCATACTTTGAAATGAATGTCCTTATGTCTTGGGTATAGATACCCAGGAGTGTGATTCCTGAGTCATATGGCAGTTTAATTCTGAGTCTTTTGAGCACTCTCTCTCTCTCTCTCTCTCTCTCTCTCTCTCTCTCTCTCTCTTTTGGTTTTTGGGCCATACCTGGTGACGCTCAGGGGTTACTCCTGGCTATGCACTCAGAAGTTGCTCCTGGCTTGTGGGACCATATAGGAAACCAGGGGATTGAACCGCGGTCCGTCCTAGGCTAGCCCAGGCAAGGTAGGCACCTTACCTCCAGCACCACCGCCCGGCCTCTTGAGCACTCTCTATATGTTGGACCAGACAGCATTCCCACCAGCAGTAGATGAGATCCTATTATTTTTGATGTGTGCCATCGCACTGGTATAATATGGGACCTCATTGTTGTCTTTATTTGGATTTCTCTAACAATGAGTGATGGTGAGCATATTTTTATGTTTATTGGCCATCTTTTGGTCTTCTTCAAAGTGTCTATTCATTTCTTCTCCCCATTTCTACATGATCTTATTACCATATTTGCCGGCGTATAAGATGACTTTTGGAAACTAAAAAAAGTCAACTGAAAATCGGGTGTCATCTTATACGCTGAGTATATCCTGAAAAACGTCTCGATATGCCACTAAACGAAAATCATCTGGATATTGTCACGAAATGAATTTTCCAACTCAATCCTGCACCAATCACTGCAAGGCTGCTCGGACTGCCTCTCTAACTCGACCAATCCAAGCAGGCTTTTGATGCATGCAAATTAGACAATGTTCTGTACCCGAATCTACACTGTCAAAAGCCTGCTCAAATGGGCCAGAGTCAGAGAGGAAGTCTATTACAGTATATCTTTTTGTGTGTGTGTGTGTGTGGTTTTTGGGTCACACCCGGCAGTGCTCAGGGGTTACTCCTGGCTCCATGCTCAGAAATTGCTCCTGGCAGGCACAGGGGACCATATGGGGCACCGGGATTCGAACTGATGACCTTTTGCATGAAAGGCAAACGCCTTACCTCCATGCTATCCCGGGCCCCTACAGTATACCTTTTGAACCTTTACTTGTTGTGATTGGCTCACTGTGGTAAATACAGTTGCAGCACAGCAAATATAGGCCTAAACCTAAGTTTTAACTGTAAAATTAGGGGGTCATCTTATACACCGACAAATACGGTAGATTTTTTTTGTAGTTCACTTTTCTGAGTGCTTTATGTATTCTAGATATCAACCCTTTATCTGATGTGTTGAGTGCAAAATTTTTTCCCATTCCGTTAACTGTCTCCTAGCTTTAATCAGGGTTTCTTTCAACATGCAGAAACTTTTTAGTTTAATGAAGTCCCATTTGTTTAGGTTTGATGCTAAAAATCTTGCCATTGACATTCTATTGCCAAAGACTTTTTGATATATAGGTCTTGAAATGCTCTTCCTATTTTTTCCTCTATGAACTTTATAGATTTGGGTCTGACTTGACTTTTGTGTAAGGTGTGAGGTATGGATCAATCTTTAATTTCTTACAGATGATTATCCAGTTGTTCCAACACCATTTGTTGAAGAGACTGTCTTTGTTCCATTTCAAGTTCTTGGTCTTTTGTCAAATACTAATTGACCATATATTTTGGGATATATCCCTGGATATTATATTCTAATCCACTGATCTGAGACTGTCTTTGTTCCAGTACCATGCTGTTTTGATCACTATGACTTTATAGTAAAGTTTCAGATTAGGTAAAGAGATGCCACCCAACTTCTTGTTTTTCAGTATGTATTTGGCTAGTCTGGTTCTTTTAAGAAAATTTTATTAATTTTTATTGACTGTTCTAAGTTTTTAAAAAATGATCTCTGAATTTGGATAGGGATTGCATTGAATCTATATAGAAGTTTAGGTAAGATAGCCATTTTGACTATGTTGATTCTATCTACCCATGAGTATGGGATATTCTTCCATTTCCTTAGGTCATCTTCAATTTCTTTCTGAAGTGTTTTGAATTTCTTATGGTATAGGTCCTTCACTTCTCTTGTCAGGTTGATTTCTATGTATTTGATAAATTTGGATGCTATTTTAAATGAAATGACTCCTTAATCTCTTTCTCCTCTACTTCATTATTTGTATAGAGCAGGGGTTCTCAAACTTTTTAAACAGGGGGCCAATTCACTGTCCCTCAGATCGTTGGAGGCTGGACTATAGTAAAAACAAAAACTACAAACAAATTCCTATGCACACTGCATATATCTTATTTTGAAGTGAAGAAATAAAATGGGAACAAATACAATATGTGGCCCCCGGGCCGTAGTTTGAGGACCACTGGTATAGAGGAACGCTACTGTCTTTTGTATATTGACTTTATAGCCAGACACTTTGCTGTATTGGTTAATTGTTTCTAGGAATTTTACTGTGTACCCTTTAGGGTTTTCAATGTATATCATCATATCATCTGCAAAAAAGAGATAGTTTGAGTTTCTCTTTCCCTATTTGGATTCCTTTGATTCCCTTCTTTTGTCTGATTGCTATTGCTAAGACTTCTAAAACTATATTAATAAGAGCAGAGACACTGGACAGCAGAAGGCCATTGACTTTTGCATATTAATTTTGTAGTACTAATACAAATATTGTTCCACCAAATATGCCACATTTTATTATATTATCAACATAATATTACCTTAGTATTATTGTTATTATTATTATTATTATTATTATTATTATTATTTTGTTTGGCCATATCCAGTGGTATTCAGGGCTCAATCCTGATTAGGTTGTTAGGATCAAATAGCTCCTGGTGAGATGCGAGGACCATAAGGGCTGCTGTAGCTCAAACCAGATCTGTTTCATGCAAGCCAAATACAACTCATTATACTATTGCTCCAGTGTTGCACCTTATTCTTATAAAAATGTGTCAAATAACTATTCTCTCTTATGCCTAAACACAGACCAATTTTTAAGCTCACTTAACTAGTCAAAACCCGTTTCTAACAAATCTCTACAATTTTATTTATTTATTTTTTTAAGCTCTACAATTTTATTGTGACCTGTAATGTATAAGACTGTTGCTCAGACCATAATTTGTCCAGGGGCTCAGGAGCCACTCTCAGTATGACCCTACTGTTGCTTGGGTCAAGCATTGAATGAAATACCACTAGGTAGTGTGTTTATAAACTATATTTGTGTTCATTAGAGTTTTTTTAATTACTTTATTTAAACACCGTGGTTACAAGGTTGTTCATAATAGAGTTGTTCTTTTTACAGTTACAAAGTTGTTCATGATTGAGTTTCAGTCATACAATGTACAACATTCTTTAGCAGTGTACATTTACAGCTACTAAGTGTCCAGCTTCCACCTCCTCCCCTCCATTTCCCCTGCCTGCCTCTGTAGCAGACATTTTTCTTTTTCCTCCATTCTCTCTTTCTTTCTCTCTCTGTTCTCCACCCCCCGTTTTTCTTATTTAGACACTGATTTGCAATATTGTTAGTGAAGAGGTATAATGTATATCACTTTATCTTCTTTCAACATCCAGTTCTTGTCCAGAGTGATGATTTCCAACTATCAGTGTCATAATAGTCCCTTCTCTACCCTAACTGCACTCCCTCCCTATTTGTGACAAGCTTATCATGGACTGGACTGACCCTCCTGCTTCTCATCTCTATTGTCTCTGGATATTCTTACCATACTATCTTTTTTTATATGCCACAAATGAGTGTGATTATTCTATGTATATCCCTCTCCTTCTGACTCATTTTGCTCTCAGATATAATACTCTATATCCATCCATTTATAAGCAAATTTCAAAACTTCATTTTTTCCTAATAACTGCACAGTATTTTATTGAGCTCATTTTTTTGACTTTTTTGGTTGTTCTGTTGAGGAATAACACATTTTGAAATAAAACTTATAAAAAGTTTCCTAAAAGATACTTAGAAATTGTATGCTGTTTTTAATTCTAATATTTGCTTATATAAGATTGGGAGGAGGAGAGAAAGCAGTAAAGTTTCAAACTAATTTGTAAGTAATATGCACATCTGAACAGTTTATCTGAAATAGTCATGTAAATCAGTAAAATAAGAGTTAATATCTCATTCAGTTTACTTAGAGTAGTAGTTTCTGTGCACTGAAAAAGTCCATTGAAAAGCATTGACTTACAGGTAGACTAAGGAGTGTTTCATTTATTGGAAATGTAAGACACTTCAACCAAACCATAAAGGTACTAAGAAAGCTTTCTAGTATCCCTAGTTAATATACCCAAAGAAGGCCAGGGTTATATAATCTGTTTCTAATTTTTCTTTCAGGAAACAAAGAAAAGAGGAAAGAAAGATAGTGGAGGCATTTCTTTATTACTTTAGCATCCAGAAATAGCTAACGAGGAATTTGAGATCACTGAGAACTCTTTGAGAGGCAATGAATTGGTAGGTAAAGAGAGCTTGCCTACAATTATCAAAAGAATTTTTACAAAGAACAACTTCTTTCAGGCTGTGATTAAGGATAAAAATCAGAGAAAATCTTGTCTGAGATTATATTCTAAAGAAATTTAAAAAATAAAAAGTCACCAAATTTTTTATTCAAATACACTTCTAAAGCAAATTTGTAAAAAAAATAAGTCATAGAAAATACCTTTTTGGACAGATTCAGATTAACTATTTATACTCACATAATCAAATATTTCCTATAATTGACTATAGGAACTTTTAGGGTTTTTATTTATAATTTTTATTGCTCCAGGCTTTCCATCACCACTACTTGTTTGGATGTGCTTTGGAAAACTGTTAGTGTATTATGGTGGTGAAGGAGGAAGTATGTCTCCCTGTCCCTATTTTATAAATTGGCTTTCCTTCCTAGTGTGTGGGATGAGCTCCATCCCTGGACCTCTCTTCATCCAAGAAATGATATATGTTTTTAAAGAGGTGCATTAACAAAGGACAAATCCAAATGGATTAAAGACTTTGATATTAGACCTGAAACCATAAGGTATATAAAACAACATGTAGGCAAGACTCCATGACATTGAGACTAAAGATATCTTTAAGGAGAAAACAGCACTCTCCAAATGTGTGGAAGCAGAGATAAACAGATAGGACTATATTATGCTAAGAAACTTCTGTACCTCAAAGGATAGTGCTTAGGATACAAAAGTCACTCACATAATGGGAGAAACTCTTCATCCAATACTCATCAGATAAGGGGCTAATATAAAAAAATATACAAGATACTGACAGAACTTAACAAGAAAAAAATCTAACCCCATAAAAAATGGGGGGAAAATGAATAGACATTTCCTTAAAGAAGAAATACAAATTGCCAAAAGACACGTGAAAAAAGTTCCACATCACTGATCATCAGGGAGATGCAAATCAAAACAACAATGAGGTACCATCTCATGCCATAGAGACTGGCACACAACACAAAGAACAAGAACAATCAGTGCTTGTGGGGATGTGAGGAGAAAGGAACTCTTATTCACTGCTGGTGGCAATGCCATCCAGTCCAGCCTTTATGGAAAACAATATGGAAATTCCCCCAAAAACTGGAAATTGAGCTCCCATACAATCCAGCTATACCACTCCTAGGGATATACCCTAGGAGCACAAAAATACAATACAAAAATCCCTTCCTCACACCTATATTCATTGCAGCACTATTTACAATAGTCAGACTCTAGAAACAACCAAGATATCCTTCATAGATGAATGGACAAAGAAACTGTGGTACATACACAGAATGGAATATTATACAGCCTTCAGGAGAGATGAAAATTTTTTATATGTGGATGTACATGAAATCTTTTATGTGAGTGAAATAAGTCAGAGGGAGAGAGATAGATGCAGAATATTCTTGCTCATCTATGTGTTTTAATAAAAATAAAAAACATTATTGTAATAATGTCCCAAGAATATAGAGATGGGGGCTGGAAGGACCAGCTCACAATATGAAACTCACCACAAAGAGTAGTGTGTGCAATTAGGGATATAACTACACTAATAACTATCATGACAACCTTAATGAGTGAGAGAAGTAGAATGCCTGTCTCAAATACAGGCATGGCTATGGAAGGAGTGAGGGGGGCATTGGTGGTGGGAATGTTGTACTGGTGAATGGGGGGGGGTGTTTTGTTTATAACTGAAACCCAACTACAATCATG
>PVKC010037853.1:0-12890 GCA_004027635.1 Crocidura indochinensis
AGCAACTTTGAAAAAGCTATTTAAGGAAAAACTTCCTTAGGAAAACCTTTCAGAAACAATATTCTCCACAGTAAACTCTATTTTCCATTCATAACATATCTACATGCTTTACTTTAAAAAAGTTCTTGCCCGGGGACCCGGAGAGATAGCATGGAGGTAAGGCATTTGCCTTGCATGCAGAAGTATGGTGGTTCCGAATCCTGGCATCCCAAAAGGTCCCCTGAGCCTGCCAGGAGCAATTTCTGAGCTTAGAGCCAGGAGTAACCCCTGAGCACTGATAGGTGTGACCCCAAAACCCAAAACCAAAAAAAGTTCTTGCCCACATAAGAAATTGAAAAAAAAAAAAAAAAGAAATTGAGTTTATACACACAAAATTTTTGTTGTTATAAAAATTCTTTATCAGCTAATTAAGTGCAGTATTTTTTCTTCGAAGCTAAGCAGAAAGGAAGAAGTAAAAGCATTATTTTATAGGTAATGACAAGATAAAAAATAGATCTTTATACAGAACATCTGATATAAAAATTTTCTCAACTTATGTCAACACAACACAAAGACATTTACTAGGAAAAACATAAGCCACGTTGAATGTATAAAAATGAGTGATTTAAAAGGGCCTTTAGATTTCAGTATAATGCAAAAATAAATAAACTCTGATACTGATGGGAGGGTTCAGACAGCCCACAAAGCTGTTGCTAAGATACACAGCATTTACCTGTCTACACAGATAAACTGACCAGGGATTAACTAAGCGCTTAATCCAAAGGGACAAAATGAAGAAAAGACCTCTTATTTTCTGTTTCCGACACTTAGCAAGCTGTCCTAAGGAAGTGTATTATTACATTAAAAACAAACATGAGAAATCAATGTTCTATCTGTTCTCATATATGTTAGGAGGAAAAAGTGATAGTCTTGAATGGAAAACTGATAATGCTGTCGGTCATATTTGCCCACAGCACATTAATGCACTGCTTAATTAAGGGAAAAGACATCGAGACTGACTTCTAAGAAGCTTTTTGACCAAAAATAAGACCTGAACTGGTTTCCAATTATGCTGTTCACTTGTTCAAGCTTTATATATATATATATATATATATATATATATATATATATTTGTGGTTTTTGGGTCACACCCGGCAGTGCCCAGGGGTTACTCCTGGCTCTATGCTCAGAAATTGTTCCTGGCAGGTAGGGGGAACCATATGGGATGCCGGGATTCTAACCGATGACCTTCTGCATGAAAGGCAAACGCCTTACCTCCGTGCTATCTCTCTGGCCCCAAGCTTTATATTTGTAATGCTCTGAAAAAAGAGTAAGAGAAATCATTCCCTACCCCTTCATCAAGAGAGAAGATTTATCTAATGTTTTAGTCTGTAGTTAATTTAAAGTCACTTAATGTACTGTTATTGGTTAAAATCACATTCTTGGACCCACTAATGTAAAAATGGACAAGATTCCAAGATGTATGAAACTGGGAGCCAAAATGTATTATATATATTTTAGTACCCTACATATTCCTGAAACAAAAATATTGCATCTTGCCCAGAGTTCTCAATGTTTCTTAAACACACCCCAAAGCTCTCTCAACTCTTGAGATGGCAACCCATGTTGAATACTCACTGTATCTGAATCCTCCAACACTTTCTGACGAGACCCCAACATATTTGTCTTTGTTCTTCTTCGCTTTCTTTCGCTCTTCACGAAGCCGGTCATCATCTTGGGCAAATTCGACCAATTCTTTAACCTTCTGGCGAATGTTTATACCTTGATCCTTCCCATGCTCATCTGTAAGGATCAGGAAGAAATAAAAGTTCAAGAATTTAGTGAATATAGGGATCTTCATACAAGAGACTTCATAATTTTTAAATTAAAAAGCCAAGTACACTATTCTTTTTTTTTTTTTTTTTTTGTTTTTTGTTTTTTGGGTCACACCCGGCAGTGCTCAGGGGTTACTCCTGGCTCCATGCTCAGAAATTGCTCCTGGCAGGCACGAGGGACCATATGGGGCACCGGGATTCGAACCGATGACCTTTTGCATGAAAGGCAAACGCCTTACCTCCATGCTATCTCCCGGCCCCCCAAGTACAATATTAAATTGTCTTTTTATCAGCAAATTCTAAGTCTTGAGTTGTAAATATTGGTCTTTATGAATACCTCCAGTGAATTGAAAAGGACCAGACAACAGAGCTGGGAAGAACAATGAAAATCTATTAAACAGGATTACCAATGATAATGATGAGCATTACAAAATCAAGTTATCTCCATTAAGGATCAGTCTTTTACTCTAGTATTTTAACAAAACAAAGACCACTTCAATAGTTTAGTGAGAGAAGCACCCCACATTCCTTGATTTACTCAAGACAAGTTTGGGAATCCTAATTACTAGGATTTAGTGTAGCAAAAAAAAAAAAAAAAAGGAAATTTAAAGTGCTTTCAACTGGGGTATGCTACAAAATGAAATGTGCCTTGTTCACATTCCAAACACACTCTGGCCTTGCTGGCTTTGCACAGTAAATATTATTTGGTGGTGGTGGTGGGGAACCTCAGCTTCAAACAGATGTGTGTGTTTTGGAGTGCTAACCTTTTCTTCCCATATGATTAAAGCTATTCCTTTATGGACACCACAGGGGACCAGTCTCCAGTGCATATTTTAATATAAACCCGAACATTCATGTTGTGTTGGTTCTGTTGTTATTAGCCAGTCTTTTCTGCAGTTCTTGTCTTCACTAATTAATACTCTAGGGCCCCACGTCTTGGATTCTGCACTCGTCACACAACCAGCAACAGTCACATTCTAATTAGAGCAGAGAAGCTTCTAAGCTGGTTCAGGTGACTGACAACTCCAACTACTGTTTTAATTTGCTTATAAGGTTTTTCTATTGCTCACCTACAAAGTGGTAATTTTCCAGGGATCGCAAATCATAAATGTGTTCTCTGGCACTTGTAACAACACGCTCTGATCCATTTCTTATGAGGTAAGCCAGAAGCAGCAGTGACTGTAGAGATACAAAGCACCGAAAGACTCAAATTCTCATGGAGTTCTAAGTAAATGTCCAAAATATATCATTGCAACATTCATAAATGAGTAATGTATGTTTAGACTTAAATGCATAGTCCAAAACTCGTATTGTCTGTTTGCTGTTCCTTATATTACACACAGTAAATGATTTTAGGCTGTCCACTGGACACTCTGTGCCAAAGATGTTAAAAATAATTCTGATGTTAAAAATGCCTAAATGCATGCTTTTCTAGCATAGCTGGGGTGACTCTGCTGGGTTGGAGCACCATCCGGTCGAAACTTCTAGCCAAGGCATCAAAGAGAATGGTGTCCAGGTACCCCAAGCACCACTGGTAGAGAGAGCAGGGTCTCGTGGGGAGGGTATTTGTATGTATACACACATGGAAACACGGTAAGGTTGCAGAAAGTCACTCACTTTTTATTTGGACAAGATGGTACTTTTCATTAGAACCATCACAGTTTAAAGAGAACTACTAGTAGTTATATGATCCATTAGCAATTTTTCCCAGATAAAATGAATCATGTGATTTTAGTTTCAAGAAACAAATAACAGAAATGCTATGGTGTTTCCTTTGAGGTGATGAAAATAGTCTTGAACCAGGTAGGGCAACATCTGCTCAAGCCACCACCATTGAATTCTCTACTTGAAACTGATATTGCTTGAAGCCAGCTATCACATAATGATAATTATGTCTATGAAAATGGAGTCAGACTGATGATATTGAGGGACGTTAAAAAAAACCTAATCCTATTAAAAACTAATTAATTTACATGAGAATTAATTTTTTGTTTGTTTGTTTTTGGGTCCCACCCAGCAGTGGTCAGGGGTTACTCCGGGCTCCATGCTCAGAAATTGCTCCTAGCAGGCACGGGGGAACATATGGGGCACCAGGATTCGAACCGATGACCTTTTGCATGAAAGGCAAACGCCTTACCTCCATGCTATCTCCCGGGCCCCGAGAATTAATTTTTAAGTCTAATTTTCAAGAACACATGATTCACAGAACTTCCATCTATGTCGTTACAACTGCTGTTATAAGCGAAAGAAATGAGAGAATACATTATTTAGAAAAAACACCAAAATAATGGAATTAGGGGCTGGAGAGAATAGCACAGCAATAGGGAATTTGCCTTGCTAGCAGCCGATCCAGGATGGACGGTGGTTCGAATTCCAGCTTCCCATATGGTCCCCCTAACTTTCCAGGCTAACCCCTGAACGCAGTCAGGTATGACCCAAAAACCAAAACCAAAACCAAAACCAAACAAAAAAAGGAATTAAACAGAGCATTTAGTTTTCAATCCTAGAAGTTATATACAGCCGTCAAAGTCCCAAATGAATGTTATGCCCCATTTTGGAAGGCACAGAAAAACTTACTCTCTTGTGGCAAGAAAATATGTGGGGATGAAAGAACAGATATCACATATTGCTCAGAGCCAAATTAATAAAGAATATATATGTGCAAATACACACTTTAGAATTTTAATGTATCAGAGCCTACATTTTAAACCAACATGTACTTTGTTATAGAATTGTGCAATACTAGTATAAATCAGGCATATTTTTATGTATAAATGACAAACCACAGGTCTTCCTCTTAATTGTTCATACTAAACTGCATACACATTTTTTGGGAAAGGTAAAAGCTTAATCAGTATAGCCAATATTTAAAGTTTATAATTATTAATTTTAAACAATTCACATTGATATTTGTTTCTGGTAGCCAGAAAACACACATTAGCAAGTCTATTTCTTTCCGCTCGCCCTCCCCTCCAGCAACCAACCGCTCTCCCCACCAGCCTGCTTTTGTTCTTGACTCTGCACTCAGGTTTTACTCCTGCAGTGTTTGGGGGATCATATGGGTACTAGGGATTGAATCTAGGTTGGAAGAGTGCAAGGCATAGGCCTGGTACAGGCCCTCTGTATTAGCTTGGAACAGTGAGTGATATGCTCCTAGCTCCTTCTATCACCCTCTATTTGGGGTGGGGACAAGCAACACCAGTGGTGCTCAGGGTTTATGGGCTCAGAGGTTACGCTTCAGGGTGCTAAAGGAATTGATGTGTTGGGAGTTCAACTTTGGCCTCCCCTATTCAAAGCCTGACCTTGTGCATTAAGCAATTTATCTGGTCCCTTCTTGTATAATTTTTCTTTTTTGTTGTTGTTTTTGGATAACACCCAGCAGTGCTCAGAGGTAACTCGTGGCACTGCACTCAGAAGTCACTCCTGGCAGGTTCGGGGGTCCATATGGAAAGCTGGGATTCGAACCACCGTCTGTCCAGTACCCGTTGTAAGGCAAACGCCCTTCCACTGTGCTATCTCTTTGGCCCTTGTACAATTTTAGAATATCCTACTCGAGAATTCAAATTACTTACACAAGTATATCTTAAAATTTTAAACATGTTTTCAGTACATTTTGACCAACTCTAAAAAATCCCCAATGCCCATACCTTATAAACTCTTCTCCAATTCTTTTTGTTGTCTTTTAACATTCGTGACCAAAGCATGTTCATAAGTTCTGGAAATTGTTCGTACATGAATGTAGCTCTGGGGAAAAAAAAAAATTTCCTCAAGATTTTGCAATATATTTTTCTGACAGTAGAGGGCAGGCTTGTTCTACGTTAATGTACTTTACTGAAGAGTGAAAAAATATCAAGCTTAATTTAAAAAAAAATTAAAGAATATACTTTCCTCAGATATTTTTCCAATTTTTAACAATACTAGCATATCCATAAGTCCTGCTAATACTTCAGTTTACAAGTTCTTCATTCACTGGCATAGTAGCCCAGATGTTTATCAGGTTATTTATAAGGTTATGTTTCCCATAAGCTTATTTTCAAGTATTTTACATACATTTGTCAAAATTTTACATGATAAGATACAGCAAGTCTCTAGGCCTCAATGAAAATGAAAACTTTTGTTTTATTCTTTAAGCTAGTGTTTGGGCCACCAGTGTTATTCAGGACTTAATCCTGGCTGTGCTTAGGGATCTTTCTTGGGAGGATTTCAGGGGAACCGTACCTGGTATCAGGAATTGAACTCGGGCTGGCAATGTGTAAGGTAAGTGCCCTATCCATTGTACTATTGCTCCAGCCCACTTTGAGCTAATTTTTACAGGGCATGGTAATATAAATGTTTTGGCAGCAAAACTGAAACTGAAAGCAAATTTCACTTTTTTACGCTAAAATACTTGGATTCTTTCTGCACTGCTGAGTCAAATTATCACTTACTTGGCAATCTCTCCCATGAGTTGCCCAGAAGGTCCCCAAGGATCATCATTCGTTGCTTCTCGAACCTTAGACTCAATCTCTGAATAATTCATAACCACATTGGTGCTGTAGAGAGAAAAAAATGCACACACATACGCACAAAGATTAGCATCAAAACTGAGAAATACATGAAAACTTAATAATGACACTACTGGGGACCCTAATGAGATACCTCTACAGAGAGGGCAAGAAAACAGCTCTGTGTACAAACTAGCCCAGGACACTACAGAACACATCTAACTAAGAAGGTTTAACTATCCCATTAACTTTCGGAACGCAGATGAGAGAGTACATCAGAGCTGGTCTAAATCCAGTAAAAATGGCTTTGGTGTACATTAAAAAAGAAACTGAACAGGTATACGACTAAGTTGTCAGTTCCCTAACCAGCCTGGTTTACAGGTACTCTTATAGTTCCTGTTCACAGAAATTATGTAAATTAATAAGCACAAGTATATGTAAGCTGGCAGAAATCATCTTTTATAAGGAACTCAAGTACTTTTGATTTTATGGTTTGAAATATCAATTTTAACAGTAACATTTAAGACTACTTTTTTCACTTGTATCATATACATTTTCCAGGCTACTATGTGGTTATATTTTTTATCAAGAAATTATATGGCAAATTTAACTTTAAGATTATCAGTAGTCGGGTCGGAGAGATAGCATGGAGCTAGGGCGTTTGCCCTTGCATGCGGAAGGACAGCAGTTCAAATCCTGACATCCCATCCCATATGGCCCACCGATGTGCCAGGAGCGATTTCTGAGTGGAGAGCCAGGTGGAACTCAAACTCATGAGCACTGCCAGGGGTAATCCAAAAACAAAACAAAACAAAAAAAAGATTATCAGTAGTCAAGGGTTCTAGACCTCAGAAAGAGTTGACTAAAATCAGTTTCTTTGTGATCTTTTTTTTTTTTTGGGCCACACCCGGTGACGCTCATGAGTTACTCCTGGCTGGCTATTCGCTCAGAAGTCGCTCCTGGCAGGCACGGGAGACCATAAGGGGAACCGGGGGATCGAACCGCAGTCTGTCCTAGGTTAGCGCAGGCACCTTACCTCCAGTGCCACCGCCCGGCCCCTCTTTGTGATCTTTAACAAAATTACTTGAGTTCTTCTTAATCTTAGTTTCTTCAAGTGTAAATTAGAAAAGAATACAAGCACAAGGGTAGCTTATCATCGGTACATAGTAGCCCAGTGGTTAACATAGGATACACCCAACAAGTGTTAATTTAATCTATTATTAGACCAATTACCTATTAGAATTAAATTAGGAATATTTTAATAAGGACTAATTTTGGAATATTTGGAAATTAAGGAGATAGCAAAATGTTTATTAACAGAACTTCTCGTGCATAAGACTGTGGTTCGAATCCCGGCATCCCATATGGTCCCCCAAGCCAGCCAGGAATAAATAAGCCCTGAGTGCTGCCGGTGTAAACCAAAAACCAAAAACCAAAAACAAAACAAACAAAAAACGAAGAAGAAGAATTAAAACAGTCTCAGGAATATAAAAATACTATGAAATAATATGCTACAACCACGATTAATTGAAATCTAAAGAGCTATGACAACAGATGCCTATGAGTATATATTATATATATACTTCCACTTAAATGAAACCTTAGAAATCATGAAGAAATATAATGTGAAAGCCTAGAAGTATATAGTTTATCAGTAATCACAAAATTCTATTTTTTAAATAAGATAGGTTAACACTGACACTTGAATCCCTTTCTCAAATATAAAGCAATGCATATTTTAAATTTCTTTAAATTTAAGGAAAGACTAGTAAACAAATTTGGGTTAAATATTAAAGGAATATGCATATAATCACACTTAGCAAATCAGGCCAAATTTGACCCCTAGACTTAAATGCAGAAAATTGTTCTGAGGAGAAAAAATGAGATCCTTTTACTTCTTCAAGTCTTGTTGAACAGTCTTTTCTAAAATTATCAACTAAGTTGATAAAATGAAAACTATTTTCCAGAGATAAAATTAATTACAATCTCCCCTGTTTCCTTCAAAATAAATTAATAAATTTCATAAAAATGCAGTGGTGGCTCTATTGATAATTTTATGTCTAAGTCTAATGACATTTCTTAAAATTTTGTCAACAATACAACCAAAAGCAAATCAAGGCACTTAGTGACAGATTTGCAATGTAAGATGCCAAAAAATGATGGATTTTAGAATGATTGTGTTTATCCTATGGCTGAGGAATGCCTGCAATAGGCACTTGAAAGTGTCAAAATGCAGCTGTGGGAATGAGCAAGAACAATTAGGATTATAATTCACCCAAGCATTTCATTACCAAGAATGCACTTGAAATCTGTTTGCATTATTTAATTTGTTGGAGAACAAGATGAAAGGAGTTAATCTCTAGTCCGTGTACATGAAGTATTTTTACAAGAGACTTCATAAACACCACCATTTTGGGCACACTACTTTCCTTGTTCGAGCTACAAAAGCCTGTGGGTCAAATGAGAAGGGTGCAGTTTCCATAACCCTTCAAGACTCTTAGCTGAAGGCTTGTGTTTGAGCGCTGTGTATTTAGAGGGAGAAATGGCAGAAAGCCAGCCATTTAAGATCTTGGTTTTCCTTGGTTAAAAAACAATGGGAACTATGTAAAATGACAATTTGCCATTATATGCATTCATAAGACAGTTATGGAGTATATTTACAGAAGGATATAGTAATGATAACAACAACAAACCAGATTTCCATGGAGAGAATCAAGCTCTATTTTAAAGCCATTTTCCCAAATAAAACTATCACTTTCAGAAACTGGAAAGAATTCTTGAGATCTCAAGGCACAAGGAAAGCCAAAATAGTATTTTTAAGCTGCAGTTAATTCAGACAAAAAAGTAAACTCAAAATCACTATACAGTTTGGACTTACTTCAGGCCACTTAAAAAAAGCTGTTTCTAAAATGGTAGGAATAAATGTTGCCTTAATCTTCCTTTCCCATATTTTCTACGGCCCTTGACCCACACTCTAACCATAATGCCAGTCTTTTGTAATAAGAAACACCTCCCCGCCTAGGGGCCGGAGAGAAAAAACAAAAAGAACCCCCCCCCAAATAATCTTTAAAAAATTATATCCAGATACGAAAGGAAAAATATTTTAGGAATGTAGATTTAATTCCTAAAACTTCCTTGTAATTGACATGTTTTATGAAGGAATGTTTCAGGCACTAGGTGGGGCTCTCTCAACAGTTTTATAACACACACAAAATTCAGATAAAGGTCTAAGATGGTCTCGCAGGCAAAATTATTTCGCCTTGCTGAAAAACAAATGACAGAATGGAAATATAAAAAGCTGCTTCATGTTTTGAAATGTTCATGATATAGCAACATTCTCTTTACTATGCTTTGACATCTGCGCCTTGCAACATTCTAGCAAGTGGCAATGAAGCAGTAGGGTGCTTGCCTTGCACTCGCTGGCCCAGGACAGACCTCGGTTTGATTCCCAGGATCCCATATGGTCTCCCAAGCCAGGAGTGATTTCTGAGTGCAGAGCCAGTGCAGAATAACCAGGTCTCGCCCAAAACCAAAAAAAGAAGAGAATCTGCATAAAGGTAGTTGGTCACCCTGGGCCACCAACTCCCCTCATTTATGAAAATTTCTAGTTCAATAAGTCTGTGGTCACTATGTAAACACACCCAATGTTCAAGCAGTCAGGGATTGATTTTAAACTTGTAAATTAGTAAGGTTAGCCCTACTTTGCACTCCAATTTCACAACTCACTACATTAAAAAAAAAGGCATATTACTTGCTATCAGCTTGGACCAAAGGTTTAAGAAGTAAAGTTGGTGAAAAGAAAATTAGAATAGGGTTTTTAATTAGTGACAGTAAAGCTTCTAATTATCATTAGAAGCTGGTAATGTGGGGCTGGAGAGATAGCACGGAGGTAAGGCATTTTGCCTTGCATGCAGAAGGACGGTGGTTTGAATCCCCACATCCCATATGAGCGATTTCTGAGTGTAGAGCCAGGAGTAACCCGAGCTCTGACAGGTGTAATCCAAAACAAAACAAAGCACAAAAAGTAGAAAGTTCCAAAGACTTATGACTTCTTTCAATTTGAGATCAGAAAAGTATTTAGCAGTATTTTCTTTTAGTGCTTTAAAAGCTTGTTGTAAATATGTATCTACACTCAAGAGAAATAGGAAAAAAAGACAGCAAAAGACAGTCCTAATAAGTAGCTTTAAACAATAACTTTTTTCTTAATTTTTCCGTCTTTTTCCAATTTTCTCATAAACTTTATGTTGTAATCAAGGGCAAATTATTATTTTTTTTTGTTTTGGTTTTTGGGCCACACCCAGTGACGCTCAGGGGTTACTCCTGGCTATGCGCTCAGAAGTCGCTCCTGGCAGGCACGGGGGACCATATGGGAACCGGGGGATCGAACTGTCCATCCAAGGCTAGCGCGGTAAGGCAGGCACCTTACCTGCAGCGCCACCGCCCGGCCCAAGGGCAAATTATTAAATGCCATTAAAAATATAAATAAAATACCTTCTCATCATTAGCTCCATCCTAACTATTTATAGGCAAATAAGCACCAACAAAGACGACAAGAGTATTGTTTGTGCTTTCAATGTCTTGTATGAGGCTAATAAGTGTGAACCAGTAACTATTATTTATGTATACAATCTAAAGTATGTAATACCAAATGCTAGTGTGTAAACAAGTACTCAATATTGTGCCCAACTACTTGTGAAGAGGCACCCAATAATGAAATCAAAGTTATTGAAAACTGCTTTAGGAAAAATGATTCCTGACATTTAAAACTGTAGTTCAAAGTCACTTCTTCATTTTAGTACAAACAAATTTTAGAAGGTATGATTGTGCTATAGATAAAAACATTATATTATTCCTTGTAAAGGAGCTTTAAAAAAAACTTTTAAAAACTATAAAGCAGGGGCCAGCGAGGTGGCGCCAGCCAAGGAAGGACCTTGGTTTGATTCCCCGGTGTCCCATATGATCCCCCCAAGCCAGGGGCAATTTCTGAGTGCTTAGCCAGGAGTAACCCCTGAGCATCAAATGGGTGTGGCCCGAAAAAACAAACAACAGCAACAAAAAAAAAAAACTATAAAGCAATCCTAACTTGAATATCAAAGAAGTTCTCATGTAAGTCACTCAAAGGTGGGAAAGATAGTGCCTCAGGATTAAGACACAAACCTAGAGTCTCAGCACTTCAAGGGTTCCCTAAGTCTCTCTGTATGAAGCCCAGAGCACCTTCCCAGCACTAAAAGTCATGCTGGGGTGGCCCGGTAATTAATTCTACAGTACAGGGCCTGATCTGAAACCCTTCTTTGGGTCATTGCAGGCCTGTTGGCAAAGAACTACTGGGAAAGGCCACTGAAGCAGCAACTGGGAGCTCCCTTGACAGGAAAATGTTTCTGGCCGAAGCATTTAAGGAAAAACTTAAGAACATTTACTTTTACCAGACTATCCTTCTTTGTAAGATAACTGGATCAATACATTTTAAAACCAAATTACATGATATTATAAACCTATGACCAGTATAAATTTTTAGCCAACAATTACTCCTAAATTCAAAAATATTTTTGTTAGCCAAAAATAAGTTAGCAAATAAATAAATAGTATCTGAAACACAATAAATGGTGTAAGGAAATGGAAAATCAATCTTTTTAGCTGGGTATTTGCTACTAATAAGTTTTCTGTATCTGAAAAAAAAAAAAACAAATGAAATGTATCTTAGTACAAGTATTAGTATTAAATACTTATTTTAGAATTCATTTTGTTAAAGCAAATGTTAACATGTTTGATTATGCAGAATCTTGGTTATAAACCAGCTGTGCTTAGACAATGAACAAATATAATACTCTTCCAAATAAGAAAAAAAATTAAATATTAGAAAGTCCAAAAGAGGGGCCCGGGAGATAGCATGGAGGTAAGGCATTTGCCTTTCATGCAAAAGGTCATCGGTTTGATCCCGGTGCCCATATGGTCCCCCGTGACTGCCAGGAGCAATTTCTGAGCATGGAGCCAGCAATTTCTGAGCATGGAGCCTGAGCACTGCCGGGTGTGACCCAAAAACCAAAAAAAAAAAAAAAAGAAAGTCCAGAAGAAACAGACAACAGACTAGACCTAATAGGGGTCACTCTGTGATGCCATCATCATCAACAGTGGTCACCTCCACTTTAGAAAAAAATGAGAGAAGGAAAAAAATATTTTTAAAGTGTTTTTCTTTATTTTCTTTTCGGGCCACACCCGTTTGATGCTCAGGGGTTACTCCTGGCTAAGGGCTCAGAAATTGCCCCTGGCCTGGGGGGACCATAATGGGACACCGGAGGATTGAACCAGGGTCTCGGCTAGTGCTTGCAAGGCAGACACCTTACCTCTAGAGCCACTTTACCGGCCCCAGGAAAATATATTTAACAGTAGTTCCTTAAAAGAGAAGTTAAGTAACTTCACCCAGCCAGTAAATATTAACAGATGTCCAAACATTGTAAGAGTTAGCACAGTGGTGTTTGCCTTGCAAGCAGCCAGTCCAGGACCAAAGGTGGTTGGTTCGAATCCCGGTGTCCCCTATGGTCCCCCGTGCCTGCCAGGAGCTATTTCTTTTTTTTTTTTTTTTTTTTTTTTTTTT
>PVKC010037854.1:0-12901 GCA_004027635.1 Crocidura indochinensis
ACCACTATCCAACCCTGCCCCCTTACCAGATACAAAACAAAATTTTTGTTTGTTTGCTTGTTTGCCATGGGGAAATGGTGATTTTGGGTGATGGAGGCAGCAAGTGTGGCTTTGGCAAGGCGGGTGCTTGCCCCACCCTTTCTTCTGAGATGGCCAGCTTTGTGCTGTGTGAGCAGTGTAGCCATAAATATTTCATAGCTCGGTTTACAGATATCTCGATCAAGAAAAGAGTGAGTCTATGGAGCTGGCCCAGTTTGAACATGGCAACTCTCAATTTATATTTTAATATCAATAATCTGTTTTGAATTGGAGAAGCTTTCCTAATGATGATACAGAGTTTTAAAGTCTTTGAAAGATTAATACACTTTACAGATAAAAAGAAAAATAAGTGGTTAAATGTATTATAGAATTGGACTAATCTCCTAATGTTCAGGGAACTTTGAGATAGAGATAACTTAGCTCAGGTTGACTTAGACCACTGGTTCTCAAATAGTGGGGCGAGGCTCCGTGAAAGGGGGTCTCATTTGACCTCAGCAAACACTGTCATAACGAGCTAAGCCCCGTGTTTATGTCTCTATATGTCTCTGGAGCTGAGAGTTGCTGTGTTCTGCTTGAAACCCTGCTTCGAAAAGCTATACATTGCAAAACGTGCTCATCATAGCCAGTCATCCAGACATCACCGCTGATTAAAAAAATCAGTTCAAATTATTTTATATATTTTTGTTTTGCAGGTTAAAATTTTATTTTTAATAAAGATACTATTTATAGTCATGCGGGGGGGGTGCGAAAAATGTTTTCTTCTTCCTAGGGGAGCATGACAGAAAATAATTGAGAAGAACTGACCCAGACCAACATTTTGCCTCCTTCATCTAAAATTCTTCTCAAATAAAAATACATTTACTTAATCCCAGTAGCCATCAAAATACTCTTTATTGCATAAGATCTAAAGTCTAAAGTCTAAAGTTTCAAAACTTTCATCTAAATGCTATTTAAACCAGGCATGGATAAAACTCTGAATATGATTTTAAGAAGATGTCTTAAGATGTTTCCTTTATGACAGTTATATCATTTTTATTATGAGACTATGCTAGCAGAATCAAAATTTCCCAATCTAATATTTAAGAAATTACATCCCAATGCATTTAATTTATAATCTTCTATTATACCTCATAGCTGCCATTTTCTCTTTAGTCCTTTACTTTCCATGGATGTGCTGATAAGTACCTCAAAGGAAAATCAGTAGCTATCGCAAGAGGGGAAAAATGAATTTTTTTCCACTGTATTTCCGTTTATCTCCAGATCTTGATTTCCTCCTTCAAGTTTGGGCTGCTTTGGAAGTCACAACTACAAATAAATTAAGATTGGTTACTCCAAGTTTGGTGCTATTTTTTTTTTTGGCTTCTGTTCTGCATTAAAAATCAGTAAATGACCTTAAGGAGGATACGTAGATAAAATTTAGATTGTTCATCAGTGCTCAATATACTTCCCTTTTTAAATTTTTTTATTATCTTTATTTAAACACCATGGTTACAAATATAATTGTACTTGTATGATTACAGTCATGTAAAGAACACCCCCCTTAACCAGTGTAGTGTTCCCACCACCAATTACCCAGAACTACCTACTCCCCAACCCACCCACACCTGTACTCATGACAGGCTTTCTTTTTCCCTCATTCATTCACATTGCTATAATTTTCAGTGTAATTATTTCTCTAACTGCACTTATCACTCTATGTGGTGAGCTTGCTGTCATGGGCTGAACTTACATGGGAAGTTGGGGGGAAATAAAGGTTGGGACTAAGACAATAAAATCTTAGAAATGAGGGGCCCGGGAGATAGCATGGAGGTAAGGTGTTTGCCTTTCATGCAAAAAGGTCATTGATTTGAATCCTGGTGCCCCATATGGTCTCCCGTGCCTGCCAGGAGCAATTTCTGAGCATGGAGCCAGGAGTAACCCCTGAGCACTGCCAGGTGTGACCCAAAAACCACACACACAAAAAAAATCTTAGAAATGAGCTTTGTGGGGCAGTGTTATATCACAATACAAAGAAGAAAAAATGTCCAGTGACTGTCCCAACATAAACCAGTGCTAGAAGGGCCCATTCTCCTCCCCAAGCCCATTCCAATTGGTGTAGGTAGAGACAGGGGGAAGCCTGTTGACCCCTATAGAGTCTACCAAGACTGGCAACCAGGGAAGGCCTGAAGTCCAGGGGAAAACAAATGGGCACGGGTTGAAGCCAGATGTCTACCCACCCTCCTCCCCATGTGCCTCCCCACTGGAGTGCGGAGGGAGGTGGGAACCTGAGGACCACTAACAGTCCACCTGAGCCCACTTCTGGCCGTCTGAGCTGGCACCCAGGGAAGGCTTGGGGTCAGGGGAACAAGACTAGGATGGCTGGGGGTCTGCCAAACCTCCCAGCATTCCCCAGGCTGGGGAGAAGGGCTCCGGTATGGGGGCTCCCCAAACCCCATACCTGCCTAGAACTGGTCTCCAGAGGCCAGATGTCTGCCCACCCTCCACCCCACGCACCTCCCCCCCTGAAGTGCGGAGGGAGAAGGGGAACCTGAGGACCACTAGGAGTCCACCTGAACCCACTTCTTGCCATCTGAGCTGGCACCCAGGGAAGGCCTGGATTCAGGGGAACAAGACCAGGACGGCTGGGGGCCTGCCAAGCCTCCAAGCACTCCCCAGGCTGGGGAGAAGGGCTCCGGTATGGGGTCTCCCCAAACCCCATACCTGGCAAGAGCTGGTCTCCAGGATCAAAGAGGAAACCGGAGGCCAAATGTCTGCCCACCCTCCACCCCATGCACCTCTCCCCCCTGAAGTGCAGAGGGAGGGGGGAACCTGAGGACCACTAGGAGTCCACCTGAACCCACTTCCGGCCATCTGGGCTGGCACCCAGGGAAGGCCTGGAGTCAGGGGAACAAGACCAGGACAGCTGGGGACCTGCTGAGTCTCCCAGCGCTCCCCAGGCTAGGGAGAAAGCCCCCAGCATGTGGTCTTCCCAAACCCCATGCCTGGAAACAGTTGCAAAACCTCAGATTTTCTGATTATTTACATGTGAAAAATTCTAATTTCAGTCGTTAAAACCCCTAGATGTTTAATTGTGCTCCAGTCAAGACTATTGATGCCTTTTTTTGAGCTCCCTATGCCTTTTACCTAGCTGTTTCCTACCTTTTAGTTTAGTAGAGGATCCATTTTGATTTCTGTAAATATAGAGGTGTACTGCAAAATTACTCCATTGTTAAGGCTTTAGGTTACTTCTTAAAATGTGCAGAAATGGAATTCAGGGGTTACAAGGTAAGAACGGCCTCGGATCAAAGCAGAGCGACCGTGCTTACCTTTGTTGTGGGTCCTGGAGGTTTCAGTCTGTGTTTGGAGGCCAAATCAGTAGAAAAGAAGCAGGAAAGAGGTAGAGCGGATGGCTGATCTTCATTTAAAGTCTCTAGGTTCCCAATCACAGGGCAGGGTTGTCCCCACATGCGTTGGGTGGAGATGTCTTACTGAGTGTTGGTCCTGGAGGTTGCAGTCTGTGTTTGGAAGCCATCTTAGTAGAAAAGAAGCAGGAGAGCAATATACTTCCCTTTTATCTAATTCTAGAACTTTCAAATCCCTCTGCCTTGGTTTGTTCTTCAGTGCCTTCAAGTGTACTTTGTTTGCTTTATTTAACTGTGTTTAGCTTTTATATCAGTTTTCAGTGGAAAGATTGGTCTAATAAAATCCGTATTGTCAAAGATGGATTGGGAGTCTGCTAACATACTGTATAAGTGTGCTTTCATGCAGTTTCTTTTAATATGCTTATTTTTTTTATAATTGTGAACATGCAGCTTATACAAATGTGGGTTCTGATTTATATTACTACTTATTACTTAGTTCCCCTCACTATTTCATTTAGATTTAGAATTAGATTGCACTTTATTTCCTCTTTTTATATATGATATTCTGGTGAGCAATTTTCTTTAAAAAGCCACCTTTGGAGCTAGGATTACTTTTCAAAAATGTAGAATAAGTCATTTATTTTTTTGTTATTTTTCTTGAAAATTTTAGGAAGTTTTTTTTCCTGACAGATTAAAATTTAATAATAATATGTCATTGTTTGAGTTTCTTCCATTCAATTGTTCTATTCTCTATTTTTCTATTGTTTTGTTTTTGGGTCACTCAACTCTGTTTATGGTCTACTCCTGGCTTTGAATTCAGAGGTTACTTTTGTTGGGACCTCAGGAGACCATATGTGGTACCTGGGATCCAACCCTTGTTAACTGCACATAAGGCAAGCATTTTAACCACTGTACTATCTTTCTGCTCTCTCCTAAATTTTTTATAATTTATTGCTCTTTTTCATGTATTGTAGATCTTTTTTTGCTATCTCTGAGTATGTTAGTTATGTATTTTTTTTCTGTTCTTAGTACCTTTCTTACCTTAGCATAGATATATTGATTTTTATCTTTTAGGTGTGAAAATTTTATTAAATGTTGGGTGATTTTTAACTCATTTTTATCTAAAAACAAGACTAAAAAACTCGTGTGAGGAGACAGTGCTTATTGAATGGCTCCCCTGTTTGGTTCCAGGTAGTGACCCAAGTTTTTATGGAGGATAATAAAAATGTCAGAACTGAGAGGTATTTACTATCATGGTGGCCAGTTCTTCTAGAATGTGCATTACTTGATAAGCGGTATTGCAATTAAATTTTCAAGCCACTCATATTTTACCATAGAGTAGGATTCTTCTTGAATCTTTTTCCTCAAAGCTGATGGGTAGCTTGTAAACCTAATTGCCAGATACCCACTGGTCAAGTGAAGGACAGTGTTTTTGGTTACTCAGACTCCTACTTAACCCCATGAATGACCCTCAACAATCTTGAGAACTGGGAAACTACTCCACCAAATAAGCCTTCAGGCTTCTGCTGGGGTGAGAGGAGATATGGAGAACTAAATGCTATTAAATAAAACTCTCAACTCATCCTCTTGGTGCATACTTGACTCTCACCTTTAAGACTCCTATCTTAGCTTTGCGCAGTGGCAGTATCATAGCCAATGAGGTTTATCCGAGGCACGATTATTGCTAATTGAAGACTCCTATCTTAAAGCCCTGACCCTTTTCAGATTTCAAGCTGTCAATTGACTCCTTCTTACTGATTTTTTTTCTCATTCCTTCTAGTCCCTCCTTCTGCTCTCTCTTCTTCCCACTGGTAGGCTTAGGTTTCAACTTTCATAATACTCTATGATCAGTTATCACTTTATCATTTAGTTTTTTAGCCTTTCTTCCTCACTCCCTCCCTTCTCTCCTCCCTTCCTCCTCCCATCCTTCCTTGCTTCCTCCCTATCTTCCTCCCTCCCCCTTCCTTCCTTCTTCCCTCTTCTCTCCCTCCCCTCCTTCCTTCCTTCCTTCTTTCCTTCCTTCCTTCCCTCCCTCCTTCCTTCCTTCCTTTCTTCCTTCCTTCCTTCCTCCCTTTTCCATATCCCTCTTTCTCTCTCTTTTTATCTCCTTCTGTCCCTCCCTTTTGAACTTCCTCCCTCCCTCTCTTCCTTTCTCATTTTGCAGTTTCTCTTGTGTGTTACTCATTTCCTATTCTCTTTGTGAGTTTGTGTCTTTTAAAGTCACCATTTTTTAATTTTTGTTTGGAGAAAAAAATAGACATTTTTAAATTAAAAGTCTTAGAGATAGTATGACAATAAAAAGCAACTGCTATGCAAAGAATATGCAATATTTCAGTCCCCAGTGAAACTAATTTTCATGAGTATAGAACTTGCACTTTTGATATCTGAGACTCTTAACATTGCAACACAGAACACCATAACCAGATGTGTGACCATGGTGAGCACACATGTGAGCACCAAAGAAACTTGTCCTGAGTGATCAATTCTAACTATCACATCATAGTGGTCTCTTCTGTACCCTAACTGCACTGCTCCACTATCAATCCACTACCATGGATTGGTTCTCCTGCCTTCTTTATCATCTCTAGATATTATAACCAAAACTATCTTTTATTTTTCTTATATCCCACAAATGAGTGAGATTATTCTATGTTTATCCCTCTCATGCTGACTCATTTCACTCAGCACAATACATTCATATCCATCCATGTATAAGAACATTTCATTATATTATTTTTCCTAACATCTTTCCTAACAGTGTTCCATGTGTACATATACCATAGTTTTTTTAGCCACTCATCTATTCTCAAGCACTTGGCTTGTTTCCAGATTCTGGCTGTTGTAAATGGTGCTGCAACGCACATAGGAGTACAAAGGGATCTTTTTGTATTGTGTTTTTGTGCTCCTAGGGTATATCCCTAGGATCATATTGTTGGATCAAATGGGAGCTCAATTTCCATTAACAATAGTGAAAAACATAGTGTCTAAAGGAAAAATAAAGAGATAGAGAAATTAAATGCCTTCCCCAGAGGCAAGCAGTGGGGAGGGTGGAAGGGGGAAAGGGGACATAGGTAGTGGGAAATGTTTATGGGTGAAAAGTGGTGTTACATTGTAAGACTGAAACTCAATCATGAACAACTTTGTTATCACAGTGTTTAAATAAAGGAGGGAAAGTTATGACTTCTGACAAGAATCGTGGTCTAGTGTGCACACATCATAGACAAGTGTATATGATCCCTGGGTAGCAAAAACAATAGCAAAGGGAAAGAAATGAGGAAGAAGAATTAAAAAACAAGTAGAGGTTTTGCATTATTTGTTCAATGATTCTTTCATTTTGAAGTTCCATTTGCATTTCTGTTTTCTTCGTTCTGTATTTAGCTTGCCATGTAGTAACTATCCATTTTTTTTTTTTTGTGGTTTTTGGGTCACACCCGGCAGTGCTCAGGGGTTACTCCTAGCTCCATGCCCAGAAATTGCTCCTGGCAGGCACGGGGGACCATATGGGGCACCGGGATTCGAACCGATGACCTTTTGCATGAAAGGCAAACGCCTTACCTCCATGCTATCTCCCGGGCCCCTAACTATACATTTTTTATCTTTAAATTTTAATTTATATTATTATAATTCACACAATAGGGTTAAAATAGTGCTTGTTTCTGGAATCAGTGTACAGTTATTGCACACTCCCACTACCAAAGTGCCTGTAACTTTCCCCCCAATCTGTATGTTACCTCACACCCAATAGTCCTCCCTCCATTATTTTCTCTGATTCTCTATTTTGTGTTTTATTACTAATTATAATTTTAGAGCATACTGTTTTCTCCCTTAGCATCATCCATGTGCTCAAGATCCTCCACTTAATTTGTCCATGTTATTTCCCATCAATTATTCTCACTTCTTCCCTCAAGCCTAGTACTCTTCTGTCTGCAATCAAGTATCTGAAGTTTATTACTACTAGTAGATATTGTCCATACCACAGATAAGTAAGATTATCCTATTATTACAACTAATGGATATTGTCCATGCCACAATTGAGTGGGATCATCCTATATCCGTCATTCTAACTTTGGATTATTTTGCTCCGTATGATTCTCTTGAATTCCATCCTAGTGTGATAGACTTCATGACTTTATTTTTTCAGTAGCTGCAATGTACTCCCTTGTGTATATATACCACCATTATTTTGTTCATTCATCAATTGTTGGACATTTGGGTTGCACTGGTTTTATATGTATTTAGAATCTTTCCTATTGCTCTATTATTTCCTAGTCTTTGGGGGTTATGTATGGATGCTAATTCTCTTGTTTGTTGTATCTTCATATGGAATTTTTTCTGTTTTTTATATGAGATTTTTTTTGTGGTGAGCGTCTTATACCCTTATTATGGAGACATTCCTATCAATAAGTTTATCTTTTGCTTCTGTTTAGCCAAAATATACTTTTTTTTTGTTTTGTTTTTTGGGCCACACCCAGTGACGCTCAGGGGTTACTCCTGGCTATTCGCTCAGAAGTGGCTCATGGCAGGCACGGGAGACCATATGGGGAACCGGGGGATCGAACCGTGGTCCGTCCTAGGTTAGCGCAGGCACCTTATCTCCAGTGCCACTGCCTGGCCCCGCCAAAATATACTTTTATGGTCTTTTTTTGTCTATCTATGATTTCTTGAATGTTCTGTTTTCTCATCTAAGCTTGCTCTCCTTTCTTAGGTCTTAGTTTACAAGATTTTCCTGGATACTTTGCTAATCTCCCCATTTTTTATTCTCTTTTTTTGTACACTGTACTTTTTCATTGTATTTACTCTGTAGTGTAGTCTCCAATTATTTCTGTCCCTTCTGTATGACTAACTAAATTCTGGGAAGCCAGAGTCATGCTATCTTGTTGACCTTTTAAACTGTACTCACTGGTCAAATTTGGACATTGACAAATATTTCTTATGTCAATATGACGTTGCCTTTTATTTATTTTTAATAAATATAATTTTTATTTTAATCATAGTGGCTTACATATCATTGACAATAATATTTTAGGTACATTAACATAAAGTCAGGGGAATTCCCATTTATTTTAAGAGTCCTTGTCGAATCACAGCTTGGTCCAAGAGTCAGGTTCTTTATCCTGGTTTTGCTGTATATAATATGACACCCTTTATAGAGTGCAGGATAATGTAAATGCACTGTTCTCCAGGTTTAAAATGTCGATATTTACATATTTACATATTGCCTTTAGAGGTATAGAGGCTCTTCCTGTTATAATCAAATGTTTCACATGCTGTAAAACAAACAACTGTGATGACATGCTTGGCATTCAGCATATGGCAAAGCTTCTTGTGTGGCTCCTTTGAATACAATGAAGCAGCTTCTATTAAGTGACTATTTTAAATCCCATTTTTATTTGTAAAATGTGTGACTCTTGAGCACCTGTATAACAATCTGTTCTTGTATCCATTGTGTCCTCTTTTCAGGTAGTAAAAATGTCAAATCCATATTGGGTAAATAACAATATGTATATCACAATAGACCCACAGTTTTTTTTTATTTTAAAAAACATTTAAACATAGTGGTTACAAGGTTATTCATAATAGTTTTTTCTCACATTTACAAAGTTGTTCATGATTGAGTTTCAGTCATATAGTGTAAAACACCGTTCAATAATACATATTTCTCCACCTCAGATGTCCCTAATTTCCCTTTCCCTCTCCCCCATGCCTTCTCCCCTTCTCACCTCTGGATCAGACATTTTTTCCCTCTTTGTCTTTCTCCCTTGTTTTCCTTTTTATACACTGTAGTTTGCAAACTTGTTGCTGAAGGGGTATTATGCCTATCACTTTACTGCCTTTCAGCAACCAGTTCTTATCCAGAATGATTATTTCCAGTTCTCATTATCATAGTGGTACCTTCTTGCCCTCACTGCACTCCCCCACTTTTTGTGGCAAGTTTTCTACCATGGACTTGTTATCCTGGCCTTGTCTCTGAATATTATTACCATACCATCTTTTTTTTTTTTGTCCCCAATTTCCAATCCAGACCAGGCAAGGATCTGGGTTGAAGTATATATAGGGTGCGTTTACTGTACCTCCTTTTTCTATACAGTCCGTGTGAGGAACACAGCCTGTGCATACCATCTTTTTTATATTCCACAAATGAGTGTGATCAATTATGTACATGACCTGGACAGGAGGAACCTACACCAGGAAAAAATATTATTGAGACAATCAAATTAGAAAATGTATTGGATAAAGTATTATGCCAATATTCAATTTTCTGAATTTAATAACTACTGTGGTTATGTAAGATAATCTTACTCTTAAAACTTCATATTTTAGTATTAAGAGTAAAGGGAAATAATACATGAAACCATTCAAACTTACATAAAAAGCAAAAGGCAATTCTGTCAAGATACTATAAAGAAGGAAAAAAAAAAGATGCTATGAAGCTTGATAAAATCTATGGGGTATTCTTGCTTTCTGTTCTCAGCATTTGAAATTTTCTCAAAACAAAAAATTGGAGAGACTAGAGACATAAATCAAGAGTTCAGACACATGCCTTGCAACCAATCAATCCCAGTTTAATCCTTGGCATAATAAAGTCTCATACGCATCACAGGACAAGCTCTAAAAACCCCTGCGTGCTGGTAGCGAGCACTGATGAAGACACCCTGACTAACAATTTCCAGGAGGAGCCCCTAGACCTCCAGAATATCATTTGGGAGACCTCCAAAATAAAAAAATAATGACTTTAATTTAAAATGTAGAGAATTTTGGAGCCATAGCCATAGCCAGAGGGCATGGCAGGAAAGGAAAGAGAAGGGAAACAAGTGGGAGAAAGCAAGGAACAAGAGAAAAGAAAAGGAAGGAGGGAAGAGATAATTCCTCAATTATTACACTTAATTTTGCTTATTGATCTGATTTCAACTTCAAAATGGTACAGAGAAGAAAGTCAGAGGAAAATTATCTAAAAAAATCTTCTATTTAAAATAAAACAATAAACAAGAGAGAGAGAGACTTTGAGACTATCAGACCAAGAGTTGAAAAAATAAGATCTTTTTAAATATATAATCAGAAGTAATTTCCAATGTTAAGGAAATATATTATTGGAACAAGAAGGCAGCTAGTAAAATTGCAGATTCCATATCCTTTATTAACCATTTCCACTGAGAAAAAGTAAATACAGTCTACTTTTCATTGTTTGCCTCTTACTGCTTATGCAGATTTATTTGCCACCTTGCATTAATGCTTAGAATATGTTTTATATATATATATATATATATATATTTTTTTTTTTTTTTGATTTTTGGGCCACACCCAGTGACGCTCAGGGGTTACTCCTGGCTATTCGCTCAGAAGTCGCTCCTGGCAGGCACGGGAGACCATATGGGGAACCGGGGAATCGAACCGTGGTCTGTCCTAGGTTAGCTCAGGCACCTTATCTCCAGCGCCACTGCCCAGCCCCCAGAATATGTTTTATATTTTTATAACAGTTTGTGAATATTTCTTTGAGTGAAAAATAATTCTATTTAAAATGCAAACACAGAAGTTCTAATAGTTTGTTTTATGTTTTTCACCTAAGAAGTATATCTTTTATGTTAAAATACTCTATATAGTATATAAGAATATAATATTTTGATTATAGAAATGTGTTTTGTTATATTCATATAATTATATAATATATAAATATATAAGTGCTCTCTATAAAAATATATTACATGGGGTCAAGCGGTGGCGCTGGAGGTAAGGTGCCTGCGCTAACCTAGGACGGACCTTGGTTCGATCCCCCGGTTCCCCATATGGTCCCCCGTGCCTGCCAGGAGCGACTTCTGAGCGAATAGCCAGGAGTAACCCCTGAGCATCGCCAGGTGTGGCCCAAAAACCAAAAACAAACAAAAAAAAAGAATATATTACATTTTTATTGTAGAAATGTGTTTTATTATATTCATATTCAGAACACATTCAGCATGTGTTTATATATCCATATGTAATATGTAATCCATATGTATATATCTCATATCTTTGTGAGAGTACAGTAGATAGAGCATTTGCTTTACATGTGGCTGACTTGAGTTTGATTCCCAGAATTCCATATTGTCTTCTAAGCACCTTCAGGAATGATCCCTGAACTCAGAATCAGGGATAAACCCTGAGAACTGCTGGGTATGGCCCCCAAATAATGATATGTCTTATATTTTTATATTGTTTGCCATTATTTTAAATCTTAGGCTCAATGTAACAATTATATATGCCAATAATATTTAACATCTAACTATATATTTCTTTTTGAACTGTTATGCTTATCTTATATAATTCCTTTCCCTCTAAAACTTTCAGAGAAAGATAGATACATTTTATATATTATTTTCTGTATAGTTATATAGCTTTAGCAGTGTATCACATAATAAAAATTAATAGTAAACTATTGATTTTGTTTTTTTTGGGGGGGGCCACACCCGGCGACGCTCAGGGGTTACTCCTGGCTATTCGCTCAGAAGTTGCTCCTGGCAGGCACGGGGGACCATATGGGGAACCGGGGGATCGAACCATGGTCCGTCCTAGGTTAGCGCAGGCACCTTATCTCCAGCGCCACCACCCGGCCCCATAGTAAACTATTGTTAATAAATACTTTAACCATTCTTTATTATTGATTTATTTATGCAATAGCATGATTTACAAAATCACAATATAGTTGTTTCAGATTTGGTATTCCAACACCAGTCCTACCATTAGTAGGACTATTACCAATATCAACCAATATTCCCAGTTTTCCTTCTATCACCAAGCCTACCCCCTTAACAGGTACATATACATTTACTTCTTATTGCTCATGACAACAAAATGGCAAGTGGAATTATCAAAAATTTGGTCAATAAAAGTCAATTTGTGGTAATTATTGTATCTCACAATGACACTAAGTATCTGCATGCTTTAGGAGCTTTGGAGGTGAAACAGTTCGTTGAAAGCTCGATAAGGGTCAGTTGTGGGTCTGAGCCTTTATATGCTGGAGAATGTCAGGGGTAGGTGGGAGCTTCAGTAAGGAGGGGAATTGGCCTAGTCCCATTTTGACAAGGCCCTGAAGTTATCAGCCCTGAGATGGGTCTACCTCGGAAAAGTTGGTGGCTTAGAATTCTTTTCAAGACTGTTTACCTTTTATTTTTTAATTATTTTATACTTAAATGAAAGTTTCAAGACTAATACCTAGAATACCTATGTATCCTTTTAAAATGTTAATATTTTGTCATATTTGCTTTAAAATTCTCATTCACTTCTGGTGGTGTTTAAAGAACTATATCAGATGCCAGCAACAGAACCTGAGTTGGCCATGTGCAAGCTAAGAGTCCTACCTGCTATATTATCACTCTGACTTCTTTTAATATAAAATATTGTTTCATCTTTTTTTCTTTCATGCCTGATGTTTTTGATGAGTACAGACTAGGTATTTTGTAGAATAATTTTCAATTTTGGTTTGTCAAATATTTTCTCTTATTTTGGTTATATCCTTTGGGCAGAAACAGAAGTAATATTTTGTTCTGTGT
>PVKC010037855.1:0-12838 GCA_004027635.1 Crocidura indochinensis
ACCCCCTAAATCTGATTTATTTATTAAGATGATCTGAATTTGTGCTGAAATATAACAGACACTGGAAGCTCTGGGCAGCTGTCAATGGCTTAAAGACACTGCCCCCCCTTTTCTGCATGGACACAGCTGCAGCCTTTTTCCAAGGAATCCGCTGGGTTACAAGTAAAGACAGTTAATAAATAATTATCCCTCTGAGATCTAGCCAGCCCTGATCTGGGGCATTGGCCGGGACAATAAATGGGCTCCACTGGCCTCCCCAAAACCCTTCCATCCTCTCCCACCCTCACAGCCAGGCTCTGCCCAGCAAGCCTTGGGTCCAGGTTGCTTGCAGATCTAGAGGCAGGCAGGCTGTTGCAACCACCCATCCCCCTGATGGCTGAGCAAGCACAGCCACCATCTCGCAGTGACAATGGAGAGCCACAGACACACGGGGACAGCGGCTTCCCTACCGCCTCCCCTGCGGCCCCAGACCCCAAGGGCACTTACTGCGGAGGAGAGAAAATCATTCCTTAGCTTTCGCCCCAGCTCCGGCAGCACCTCCGCCTCCAGCGCGCAGCCCCTCCCCTGCCAACGGGCCTCATCCACTGGCTCTGCCAGCATCAGGCACAGGCCGACAGCCTGCCCGCCCTCTGCAGCAGCCTCCCGGGGATCCCAGTCACAAAGCCAGCCAGGCTGGGGCCCAGGCAGCAAGCAAGCACCCTCCTGCTTCTGAGCTCAGTGCAGTTTTTTTAATCTGTTTGTTCCCTTCCAATAAACATATTTTTTGCACACACTTGTACACACACACACACACACAGCCTTTGTTCTGAAGCTACAGAATTGCAATGCAGTGTGTGTGTGTGTGTGTGTGTGTGTGTGTGTGTGTGTGTGTGTGTGTGTGTGTGTGTGATGGGAGGGAGAAAGAAAGTGTTATCTTGGCGATGGGTTATTTATGAAGTGCTAGAAACCCCAGGGAAGAAAGATTCCGGTGTGGGGAATGGAAAAGAGGATTCTTGTTCTTCTCAGGTTGGAAAGACATTGGGCGCGTTGAAGCCCTGGAATGCAACCCCAATGGTCCTAAATGTGGTTGGTGAGAAATAAAGACATTTCCAGGGTAGAGGGTTCCCTAAGGGGCCAAGAGCGAGGGTGTTTCTCTGCTCTGCCATTTTATTCCTGCCACCTCCAGCTTCAGAAGGGCAGAGAGTTCATTTCAGTCTCTCCTTCTGCTCTGTCCTTGAAAAATTCGATCTTGGAGTACAAATGGAGTGCGAAACTACAGGAGGAATTTTGCAACTTTCCTGGCTAGCTCCTCCCCGGGGTTCAGTGTGTGAGAGCCTGGAGCAGCCTCTGCACCCCTAATTAGCCAGGCTTGCCTAAGTACTGCTGGTAGAGCACCCTGGATTTGTGCCAGGCTCCCTGAGGCTCCATCCCCGTCCTATTTTGACATGGACTGGTAGTAACCATCTCTCCCGGGGCCCAAAAACCCCACATTGAGTCATTATTACATCTCCCTTGAAACTAGCAGGCCCTTCTCTACACAATGCACTGAAAAATGAACCCTCAACAGGATTCATTTGAGCCCATAGACTTGGCTGTTGCTGCTAAATATGATATTCTCGAATATGAGAGAGAGAGAGAGAGAGAGAGAGAGAGAGAGAGAGAAGAATGGGTAAGTAAGCCTACCAGGAGTGATCCATGCACACAGAGCCAGGAGTAAGCCCAGAGCACTATAGAGTGTGGTCCCAAATCTAACAAACAAAAATGTCCCCATTGAAAGTCAGTGCTGGGACTAGGGAGAGGCCCACTAATTCAAGGGATTTGTTCTCCTCTCCAGGTAGTCCCCAGTCCTCCAGAAAGGACTGATGCAGGCTCTCAAACTCTAGGCATTGATTCTTCAGTGAATGAACAGAACTATAGAAAAGAAAATGCAAGGGATCTCCCTGAACTGAAATATCTCTTTTCTTCTAGTCTTACTGTATCAGGCACCCAGCTATGTATGACCAGAGGAAGTCAACTTTATGACTAAGGGATTGTTTGATCATTCAAAATAACAACAACAACAACAAAAAAAAAAAACACCTGGAAATATAAAAGGAAATCAGTGGGGCCAGGCGATGGCGCTGGAGGTAAGGTGCCTGCTTTGCCTGCGCTAGCCTAGGATGGACCAAGGTTCGATTCCCCAGTTTCCCATATGGTCCCCCAAGCCAGGAGCGACTTCTGAGCATATGGCTAGGAGTAACCCCTGAGCGTCACCGGGTGTGGCCCAAAAACCAAAAAAAAAAAAAAAAAAAAGAAAAACACATAAAAGGAAATCAATGAAAACCTTTAATCAGTTCAAGAGGCTATATTTCCTGTTTATTCTGCTAAGGATAAAAAAGAATCTTTTTTTATCCTTGTGGTAATAACTTCTAAGTGACAATTTCACTGCTAGTATTATGAAGTGGGCTTTTGAAAGGTGAAATGTGAACATTGTGCCCAGTTAAATGTTCTTTTTAAGCACTGGATCCTTTAGATATTGAGAGAGCTAAGTGTAAATAGAGGGGGAAAATCGGAGTGAATTTAAATGCCAAGTCTGTTAATGATGATACCACCGAAGAGAAATTAGGAGAAAAGGTGAACAATAGTAGTGATTTTGGTGTTTGGGATCACACCAGTCAGTACTGATGGGTCACTCCTGGTAGGATTGACGAACCTTATCTGGTTTGGGATTGAACCCGGGATCAGATGTGCAAGTTAAGAGCCTTACTCACTTTACTGTCTCTTGGCCTCTATTCATGATTTCTTTTTTAAGGTTAAGAAAGTCTCCTTGGGGCCGGAGAGGTGGAGCTAGAGGTAAGGTGTCTGCTTTGCAAGCGCTAGTCAAGGAAGGACCGCGATTTGATCCCCCCGCGTCCCATATGGTCCCCCCAAGCCAGGGGCAATTTCTGAGCGCTTAGCTAGGAGTAACTCCTGAGCATCAAATGGGTGTGGTCCCCCCCCAAAAAAAGAAAGTCTCCTTATGAGATCAGAGAGACAACAAGACTGGCACATGCTTTGTGAGCAGGAAACCCAGGTTCTGTCCCTGGCATAGCATGGTTCCCTGAGAGCCACCAGAAATGACACCTACAGTAGTAGCTCCAGAGCACTATTGAGTATAGCTTCAAACAAGAATAAAAGAAAATCCATACACCTGGCAGTGGGTACCCAGTAGTAAATTGGAGTGGGTGATCTCTGGGGCACCACAAATAAGTGTTTACAATCACCAGAATGGAAGAGTGGACCTGGAAGAGTTGGTGCAACCAAAAGCTCTAGTAAGCACCACAATAAATGTTGGGACCTAAATTCTGAGCATAGAGAGAATCCATTTTGTAAAGGCCACAAGGCAGGCTTCTTCTCAGGTCCTAAGCAGGAAGAGGCACCATTTTGTAAGAACCACATGGTGTAAATCGCATGTTAGGTCTCCAGAAGCCTAGTTCCATAGACCCCACCCCAAGCTACCTGGCCATACCAGGTAGCCTATCAGGGAAGAACAAGAGAGCAGTAGAAACGTACCCCTAGACAACAGTCAATCATTTTAAAGATCAGAAAGCTGGAACCTCCCTCTATCCTTTCCCTATATAATCTTCCTCTTGACCTTTGGCCAGGCTCATCTCCTTCAGGGGAATGGCCCTGGCTGGCCAGTGTGTGTGTGTGTGTGTGTGTGGGGGGGGGATCTTGTTGGCAGACAGATTAAAATATTAAACTTTATTCCAGTTGTATGGTCTCCAAACCCTAACTGAAAGTGGCTGAGCCCTGTTGAACAGGACAAGAAAAGATGTGCAAGGAATTATTCCTCCCACCCCGAAATGGATTTTGGATGATTTTTTGGAAGCTCTCTCCTCACCCTAGATCCGACCTCACCAGCAACATCTACATCCATAACAACATTTCAGCTCCTGGTGAAATTTTCAGTGAGTGATTCCTAAAAGGTACCTTTAAAGAAGCATTATGAGATACAACTGGAAAAGATCTGGAGGCCTTTCCAACAGAAACACTCACCCAGAAAACAGAGTAAGCCCAAATATCATCCTCTGAGGATTACAAATTGCATTGAATTTTTGATTTGGGAAGTCCAAATCTTTTTTTTTTGTTTTTTTTTGTTTTGTTTTTGGGTCACACCCGGCAGTGCTCAGGGGTTACTCCTGGCTCCATGCTCAGAAATTGCTCCTGGCAGGCACGGGGGACCATATGGGGCACCGGGATTCGAACCGATGACCTTTTGCATGAAAGGCAAACGCCTTACCTCCATGCTATCTCCCGGCCCCCGGGAAGTCCAAGTCTTTAAGTTAATGAGCATCTCATAACTTTTTTGCTACACAACTGCCTCAGATCACTCTCAGAAAGATGTATTCCTGTTTCACTCTGAACATTTGAAATCAAATGATTAGAGCAGGTAGGGTTCTTGCTTTATTTGCCACTAAGTCAAGTAGCCAGGAGTAACCTTTTAGAGCAGGTGAAATGACCTGGAGCAGGAATGCCATGAGGATTAAGAAAACATGGGTTGAGAGACCCAACTGTTCTCCATGATATTTATTAATATTATTATGATATTTATTATTAAGTTCTAATCAACATGAGAGGAAAGGCAGATATTGGTAATAGACAAAAGTTTTTATCTAATGCTAACCAAGCCTCCGTGGGTCTTTATATCTCAAAATGGGTGTGCAAAGGAAGAGGAAGCTAAGACAAATTCTCTGTAAATTGTCTTTCTCCCACTCTTCCTCAGGGAGAGATGGTAGACAGAGTGAATACTGGACCCTCATCTGCAAAGCATTCTTTGCTGAAGCTTGTGCTCTGGTAATTCAAATGAAGAGTTCTTAAATTGTCTCTTTCTGCCACTTTCCATGGACTACTGATTCTCTAGCTAAACAAATTTATTTCTTGGATGTCTTTTTTTTTTCAATAACTCTTGGATGTCTTATAACAACACCCGAGCATTGCTGAATGTGGCACAAAAACAAGTGATTATAACAAACTCATCCATTTTGAGAATATATATTAAAGGTCATGTGAAATAAAAACCCCCTTTTTTTTTGTGAGAAGTAAAATAGTCCCAAGTTGGAATTCAGCAGTTTTAAAGTGAAATGCATGAAAAAATTTTAATAACATGGAGTTGAAAACAGGTTACTGTAGTCTGGAAGAGAGAGATCTACTTTAAAATTGATAAGTAATTTTTATATTAAATAAGTATAACTTTTTTCATTGAAAGTACTCAGGGCATAAAGAATTATCCCCCTGAATATTTTGATTTTAAATTAATAAAAACTTACTTAAAGACATTCTCCCGGGGCCGGGCAGTGGCGCTGGAGGTAAGGTGCCTGCCTTGCCTGCGCTAACCTAGGACGGACCAAGGTTCGATCTCCCGGTTCCCCATATGGTCCCCCGTGCCTGCCAGGAGCGACTTCTGAGCGAATAGCCAGGAGTAACCCCTGAGCATCACCGGGTGTGGCCCAAAAACCAAAAACCAAAACCAAAACCAAAAAAAAAAAAAACAGACATTCTCCCAAGCAGTGCTCAGGAGGTCCAAATTTCACTCCCAGTGATCTTCAGCTAATTTTGCTTATATAAGTTCAATGTTCCTGCCCATTAATACCTCAGTGGACCCAGCACATGTAGGATTTAGAACGATCTTCCCAGCCCTCCAAAGAAAGCGTTTGTTCAAAGGCCTAACTTCATTTGCAATCATGTAAAAACAGTTCTATCTGATTTCAAGATTTCAATGTTGATAAAATTCAAGGGCATATATATATATTTTTAATTACAGCTATGCCTTAATCCACCTGGTAAAAACTGAAAAATTCTCCAAACATGTCTGGTTCCAAGGTCAACCTTGCAGCAATTAAGGATTTTTTGTCTAATTCACTCTGCCTATTAGTCCTTTCCTTGGATATTCTAGAAGAGTTGGAAAATCCCTCTTTTAACAGGATAAACAACCACTCTATAGTAAAACCATAATTAGTCATCTTGAAATTTCCTGAAAATTAACATGGCCCTGCTCTGCTAATTGATACAAAACTGTTAATTGCCAAAATTTTGGGGGTGGGAGAGCGAAGAAAAAAAACAAAGAAAAAGAAAAAAATGTGCAAGCCCCACCAGCAAGTCTGCACTCCCAGTCATGACTATAACATCAACAACAATCAAGGGAGGAGAAAACACTAATAAATAATGTTTAAAAATCATCGAAACAGGGGGCCGGAGCGATAGCACAGCAGTAGGGCATTTGCCTTGCATGTGGCTGAGCTGGGACGACCCAGGTTCAATCCTGGCATCTTATATGATCCTCCATGCCTGCCAGGAGCGATTTCTGAGCACAGAGCCAGGAGTAACCCCTGAGTGTCACTGGGTATACCCAAAAAACAAAAACAAAACAAACAAACAAAAAACCCACCAAATGCACCTCTCCATGTATTTAAAGAGTCATTGGGATGTACCTACCACTAGCCAGCATTTGCCACTGGCAGCTCCAGCTCCAGCTCAAGTGGCCTTGATTATGGAACTAGGGAGGAGGTGTTAGGAACAAAGTAAATTTTGTTTCTGTTGTTCTTTTTTGGGGGTTGGGGAGGAGATTGGGCCATTCCTGGCAGTTTTCAGGTTTTACTCCTAGCTCTGAGCTCAAGAATCACGTGATCCTGGCAGGTTTAAGGGGGCCATATGGGATGTTGTGGATTGAACTTGGGTCAGTTCCATGCAAGGCAAATGCCCTGGTCGCTGTCGGATTGCTTTAGCTTATAGAGAATTTTTCATTTCAGTTTCTGGGATTTTGAAATCAAAGTCAGAGGGAGAGATGATGCATTCCGCTGAACCCTTTTCTGACATGATCTGATCCGATCAATGCAGAGTCAGGGGTGCTGGTGACCCTCTTTTCAGTTTTGCAGGCAGGAGCAAATCATCTTTGCCATAGGTGACCCTTCTCCCTCAGAAATAGAGAAGCATTATCATGAGTTGTTCGGAAAGAACTGCCACCATTTAGCTGTTTCTCCAGTGGCCTTGGTTTTCAAAAATATTATCTAACAAAATCCAAGGAAGACGAGACAGTGGCGACAATATTTTTGGGGAGGGGAGGAAGAAGACTTAACTATTTAATCTGTGAAAAGAAGCAAATTAGTGTATAATATACCTCGCCCTCAAATAAAACTGAGTTGTAGAACCATCATACCAGCCCGCAGGTACACATTGCTGCAAAAATGATCTTTCTGTTGACATAATAAAAGGATTTAAGAGGAGTTTAGAGGTCAAGGGCCCCAACAGAGAGAAGTTCCCAGAGTGACTGATGGAGTGATTGTTCTTAGTGCTGATATTCAGGTCTTAGGGCTTCTTCTGGAAGCCTGTGTGAGAACAACAAGACACGGGCTCCCTCATGTCCCTGTAATTTAGTTATGCCTGGAGCTGTCCCTCATGTCGTATGAAGGTTTGGGGGGGGGGAGTAGGAGCCACAGCCAGAGATGCTCAGGAGACCCTATGAGATGCTGGGGATCGAATCTGGGTCACTCCCAGGTCGGTCACATGCAAGGCAAATGCCCTACCCACTGTACTATTTCTCCAGCCCTCTTTGAAGACTTTTAGAGAAACCGTACAACACTGAGGGAAGATAGAGACTTGGGCCCAAATTCCTTCTCTTCCTCCCTCACCTAGAAACACAGAGAAGTGCTCTAGTGGCTAAGTGCCTACATACAGACAGAGTAGATAAGAGATTGGGCCTTTCTCACCCAAGATCAGATATTTATTGGCTTTGTCCACTATGAAATGGATCACAAGACCTGTCATGTGAAGGTTCAGGATACTGATACTTGGGTGTGACCCCTTGTTATGTCCCCTTGCAGGCTGCTCTAGCTATGTTCATGAAATGGGCAGTGCCTGGTTATATAATAGAGATGAACACTTGTGGTTCTATCAAAGTTTCAGAATCTCGGTGTAGACCTGCCAATCTATGTTCTCAGGGACCCCTTAGGAAGTATGAAGATTAATATGGGAAACGAATTCCACTGGTTTTAGAAAAATGCTGGTAATCCTTTAAAAACCTGAGCATCCTGTAGCTAACCTATCATTGGAGACCTTGGCAGTCCCTGCCTACTATCTGCCATCTTCCTGGCAGAAAAATGCTCCAGTTCTGCCATCATGTTCCAGTAGAAAATAATGGCTGCTGATATTTACCAGGTGGTCTAGTCTGGGCTGACATCTCAGTGGCCTTCTCACAGAAAGAAGGAGGGCAGATTCCCCTTTCTACAGAACTACAGCAGTCCAATACAATCCCTAACACATTCTGAAAGAAAGGGTCCAGTGTCATGACAACCTTATCAAACTTCCAAGTTACCTTATTTACTTTAGGATGATAAATTCTAGATATCTCAATATCTTGTAGTGTCAGCCCAGTGGTATCACAAGAAAGCTGATTGGAAAGTCATATAGTACTCTACTATGTACTATCTTAATTCACAATATATACTTTACTATGTAACATAGAATTCTATCCACCTACTAGAGAGGTAAAACTAGCACCCAAACACAGCCCAGTAAATCCTTAGGCACTCACTATAGTAATACCATGGAGAGATGTAATCATCATTTCACATTGACCTGTGCTGATCTAAGTTTTGATCATTCCAGTTGCCTTTGTGTTGTACTAAGCAATATGAAGTAGATTTGTTTGTGACAATGTGGACATGGTGAGTGGGTTACTAGGAATAAAGATGAAGGGATGATCTCACTGATGGTGAGATTGGTGTTTGAACACTTATTGCCTGAAATGACTGTATTATGAACAGCTTATTAAATCATGGTATTATGATAAAAATTAGGAAAAATGTTATTAATGGTTGGTTGAGTTTTAGTCATACAATGTTTCAACATGCATCCCTTCACCAGTGTACACGTTTCACCACCAATGTCCTCAGTTTCCCTTCCATCCCTCCTCCCCAACCAGTGAATTTTTTTGGAGAATGAGTAGAAGGAAAACACTGACCAAAGGATAAGGTTAAAGATGTAGTTAGTTAACAAGAGTTTGGCTTTAATAACTAAATAATAAATAAGGTTGGGGTGATGAAGTAATTATCTAATGCAATACTGTGATACACATTTATATTGATGGATGACAATTAGTATCATCAAAGGTTTTGAGAAGAATATTACAATATTACAATGTTACTATGGCCAATGCAAGACTTCCCTGAAATGCTACATTTTTTGAATAGATAAATAAATAGATCTATATTTACAATATTAAAAAACAATAAAAGTGAGAGCACACCCACATATTCTTTTGAGGCATGGTGTGATGGGACAGTCAGAGCTCAGCTCCATGTGCCTGCATATTTTCCTGAGGATATTATCTGCTTCTTCTGGGATGCCAGGAAGCAAGAAGGAAATGAAATAATACCTGAGGAGCCTGGCTTTCAAAAGAAATAGCACTGGTCACATCTCCAATCTGCCTCATATTGGGGCCTACTATCTGAAACCATCAAAAGTTCATGTTTTTAAGTAACCCTATTCTCTCTATATAATATGCTCTTCTAGAATTTATGTTTTTTCTGGGAATAAACTCAAAGCTTTTTCTTTCTCAATGAATTAAAACTGATATATGGATGTCTTAGATGGCATACCATTCTAAACTTTGAAGCTAAGCGGGTCATTATTATAAAGAGATTTAACCAAGGGCCAGAGACATTGCAGAGACATTGAACAGAGACATTGCACACAGTCAATCTAGGATTAGTCCTTGGCATCCCACAGGTGATCTCTTAAGCCCCAAAAGTGATCTCTTAGCACAAGGTCTATGTTCTGAACACATCAATTTGTAATCCCTCCCAATATAGGTAACTAAATCTTGAAGTCACGAGGCTGAACTCCTGTGTAAAATCTGTCACCAAATCCCACATGGCAAGTTCAACAAGTTTAAGCAGGAAGACTGTCCGGTTCCATAAGAGTAAGGCAGCAGGAATCTATGAGCATGATGGAAAGGTTACATAAGGTCCAGACTACTGTGGGCAAATGAGGCACCATGGGCCCCTCAGCACACAGTTCTGGTTGGCATCATTCAGATTGGAATTCCCTAGCCTATGTTCTTATCCCCTCTTCCCTAGTGACAATATCATCCATGTTAGAGGTCAAGCAGGTGTTGACTGTACAGGAGGCTCAATGGACTACAGGTCCCAGCATGTTGTTTTAGCCCACACATGATCCTCCAAAAGGATGTGCTTACTCAACAGTATCTGAGACTCCAGCCTTGGTGTAAAGAGGAGCTCCACCCTTGTCCCTCGATGCACAAAGGATTTCCTGGCTGGAGGGGTCAAAGAGCTAACGTGCAGGAACTAACGTGCTTGATTGCATGTGGCAAATGCAACTTGGGTTTAAACCCCCAGGGCCATATATGGTTTTTAAAAACCACCTGAAGTAATCCCTAAGCAGAGAGTCAGAAAGATTGAGCACTACTCACTGTGGCAAAAGAAATACAATGAAGAACAACCTCCCACCCCAAATCCTGCTATTTTATGCTGGCTATATTACTGTGGTAGTCACTTTAATGCCTCAATTTGCTCATCCATAAAATGAGATAATGGCATATACCTTTCTGAAGAATCAGGTTTAAATGTAAAAAGAACATTGTAAAGGCTACATATAGGTAACAGAGGAACCGGGAGGTGGCGCAGGAGGTAAGGTGCCTGCTGCCTTGCCTGCGCTAGCCTAGGACGGACCACGGTTCGATCCCCCGGTTCCCATATGGTCTCCCGTGCCTGCCAGGAGCGACTTCTGAGCGCATAGCCAGGAGTAACCCCTGAGCGTCACTGGGTGTGGCCCAAAAACCAAAAAAAAAAAATCCCAAAAAACATATAGGTAACAGGCAATAGTTTTGCTCTTTGTTTTGCCTGGTGCTCCTATCAAAAAGGTCAATGGAATTTCACTTGTTTTATCTTTTCCTTCCAAGAAATTGGGTGAAGACAAAAGAGAAAGGAAAACACAAAACCCCATTAAACTATGAAAATAAATAACCAACTTGAAGATTAAGGATGGGTTGAGATGGGGTCAGAGAAATAACTCATTGAGTAGAAACATAAGCAAAGCCATTGCTCCAGCAGGCTCAATTGTCATCATTATAATAGTTAGTTCCTGGTCTCAATTGTCAGCATTACAAGGTCCCTTATGTACCAGTGGAAGAGACCCCTGGATTGTGTGCCACGAATAACCCTAAACATTGCCAATGTGGCTCTATAAACAAAAAGAAAAAAGAGTGGGCTGCCACTCTCATCTTCAACAACTATAATCTAGTTCTTGCTTATGAGTGGGTTATGAACAGAAATAATAATACTTAAATAGCTTTGTTTTTAGGGGCCAGGCGGTGGCGCTGGAGGTAAGGTCCTGCCTTGCCTTGTGCTAACCTAGGATGGACCGAGGTTCGATCCTCCGGTTCCCCATATGGTCCCCCGTGCCTGCCAGGAGCGACTTCTGAGCGAATAGCCAGGAGTAACCCCTGAGCGTCACCGGGTGTGGGTCCCCCCCACCAAAAAAAAAAAAATAGCTTTGTTTTTCCAGATTTAGGACATGCATGAATAAAAATACACCAAGCACAATTTCCTCAACAGAAATGAACAGAACCACATAACTTGAACCATCTTGTTCTGCTTCACAAATTGAAGGGAAAATAATAGAGGGCACCAAGACCAAACAGTCGTATAAACATTGAGTAGAAATAAAAAATGATCAGACTTAAACACCAAATCCAAAGCCAACTACAACAGAATCGATACCCAATCTACAAGCTAGACACAGAAGGGGCCACTTATACTAGCAGCCTGGGGGGCCAAAGACAGGCAAGATGGGATACATGCTGGGAACAGGGGTGGAGGGAGGTCAGCATTCTTATGGTGGGAATGCCCCTGATTCAATGTCACTATGTACCTGAAATACTACTGTGAATGATTTGTAATCCACTTTGGTCAAAATAAAAATTACTAATTAAAAAAAAGAAATGATTTTATTCTTATGTACTATCACATCACCTGAACCAAGAGCACCTCAGAGTCAGGCACAGACCTCACAACCTCCTTAGCCATAGCTAAGGAACCCCTTTTCTAGTCAACCGCCATACTTAGCCTCAAAGTCTTCTGAGTGAAAAACAGTAGCAGCTCCTCAATGAAAGCTGGTCATTCTATGTGCTGATCATGTGAGAGATAGGACATCAGGCCTCTGGTGTAAGCAGAGGTGTTAGCTACATTTTTCAGATTGGGAAACTGAGACTTAAAAGGTTAAATCAGGTCCCTTCAGTGAGTAAGTAGCTAAGTCAGTGATGCCTCAGAGCTGTACTCTTAATACTCACTTGGGTTATAGTTATGGATTTCCTTCTCTTTTTTTCTCCCTCCCTTTTACTCTTCGGTTTATCTAGTGAGTGGGGCACATGGTTGGGGCCATAGGTACCAGTTTGTGGGGACTATTCCTTGTTCTGTGCTCAGAGATTACCCCAATGGTACTTGGGGGCCATACTGTGCTGGGGATTGAACTTGAGTCAGATACTTGCTAGAAATATCTCTTTAGCCCCTCCAGAGATTTTTTTTCTTACCCAAATGTACTAGAGAAGTTGCATGCAGTTCAGTCTGAGTTGCCAGTAAAAGCACCTAATTATCTTTCTTCACATCACTGTTACAGTGCATGAATGACTGTTGCATATGTAAACATTTCTAATCTTATCATGATTTGGAATTTTTATGTATAAACATTTCTGGACCCACCCTGATCCTACCCTGATCAGTGATTGGACCCTACTCTAGGGTGGGACCTGGCTTTCTGCCCCTACCCTAGGGTGGTACCTGGCTCTAATGTATAAAAGAGAAGTCTGTGGAAGGCTTTGGGGCTT
>PVKC010037856.1:0-12886 GCA_004027635.1 Crocidura indochinensis
TTTCTTTCTTTCTTTCTTTCTTTCTTCCTTCCTTCCTTCCTTCCTTCCTTCCTTCTTTTTTTTTTGGTATGGTATTGACCAGTTTTCCCAGAACCACTTGTTGATAAGGCTTTTTTTTTGCCCCATTTTATATTTGTTGTTCCTTTATCAAAATTAATTGAGTGTAAATTTGTGGATCTATCTCTGAATATTCAAGTATATTCCATTCATCTGAGTTTTGTCTTTATTCCAATGCCATGTTGTTACAATACCACTACTGTTTTATAGTACAGTTTAGAGTTGGTAAAAGTGATTCAACTCATTTTCTTTCTGTCAAGGATTGCTTTAGCTATTTGTGGACAATTATGTCTCAATATGAATTTCAGGATTGTCCAATATACTTATTTGAAAGAAGTCATGGTCAGAAGATTGCAATAATACTGTACAATCTTTCAGAAATATTGCTATTGTAATTGCTTTAGTCCTCCCAATCCATGTGTAGGGTATAAATTTTAACTTCCTATGTCTTCTTTATTTCTTGAAGCAGCATTTTGTAGGTGTTTTTTTTTGCGGGGGGGGGGGGGCACACCCTGTGATGCTCCGGGATTATTCCTGGCTATGTGCTCAGAAATTGTTCTTGACTTGAGGGACCATATGGGATGCCGGAGATAGAACCCAGGTCCATCCTGGGTCAGCTGTGTGCAAGACAAATGCCATACCACTGTGCCATAACTCCTGCCGCACGTGGTTTTCTTTATATTACTCTCACCTCTTTAGTTAGGTTGATTCCATAGTACTTAATTTGCTGAGGCACACTTGTGAATGGGACTGTGTATTTGATATATTTTTTTTGTCTCTTTCATCAGTTGTATATGTAAAAGCCATGGATTTTTATGTATTAACTGGGTAACCTGCCACATTACTATATAATTCTGTTGATTCTCAAAGTTTTGTTTTGTTTTTGTTGTTTAATTTTTAGGCCATACCTGGTTGCACTCAGGGATTACTTCTGGATCTGTGCTCAGAAATCATTCCTGACAAGGCAAATGCCTTACAGCTGTGCTATCTCTCTGGCCCTCATTTTTTTTCTGTGGAGTCTACAATTTTCTAGATATAGACAGTATCATGTCATCTGCAAACAAGAGCTTCAATCTTCCTTTCCTATGTGGATGTCTTTGTTTTCTTTTATTTCCCTTAATTACTTTAGTAAGTACCTCCAGTACTATATTGAATAAAAATGGTGAGGGAGCAGTCTTGTGCCAGATCATAGTGGAAAGGTGTTATTTTTGCCCCATTGATTACAATTGTTTTTTGATAAATGGCTTTGACAATACTGAGGGAAGTTTCTTCAATTCCCATCATGTTAAGAGTTATCATCATGAATGGGTACTGGAACCTGTTTAACTCTTTCATTGGCTATTAATATGCTCATATGGTTTTTGTTTTTTCTTTTATTGATAGGGTGTAATATATATGTATATATATATATATATATATATATATATAGTTTGTTTTGGGGGTCACACATGGTGACACTCCTGGATATGCACACAGAAATTGCTCCTGGCTTGGAGGATCATAAGGGTTGCTGGGGGATCGAACTATGGTCTTTCCTAGGCTAGTGCTGGCAAGGCAGACACTACCATTTCATGCTACCACTCAGATTCCATATAATGTATTATATTGATGTATTTGCCTACAATAAACCATTCGTGCATCCCTGAACTGAATCTTACTTGGTCATGGTGTTAATGCTTGTTGATGAGTTGTTGGATTCTATTTGCTATTATTTTATTGAGGATTTTTGTATCTCTGTTTATCAAAGTTATGGGTCCATAATTATCTTTTTTTATGGTGTCTTTGTCTTATTTTGGTGTCAAGGTGATGACAATAAGTTAATTCACAGAAACAATTTGGGAATGTTTTTATTTCTTTAAGCTTTTGAAGAGGATTGATAATATATCTATTTGAAGATTTGAAAAATTCTCTTGTAAATCAATCTGGGCCTGGGCTTTTGTTTTTGGAAAGTTTTTTGTTTAATATTTCAATTTTGTCAATAGTAATAAGTCTGTTCAGATATTACAGATTATCTTGTTTCAACTTTGGGAAATTGTAGGAGTCCAAAGGTTTGTCTATTTATTTCACATTTTCTTGCTTTGTGGCATAAATATTCTCAAAGTAATTTCTGATTATTCTTTGAACAGCAGAACAGTTTTAATTTCTTCATTTCTATTAACCTTCCTTTTTTCTTGGGATTCCTTTTTCTCAGGATTCATTCTGGGAAGAAATATTTACTTCTGATTTGCCATTTTAATAGAAAATGGTTTAGACTTTAAGTATTATTTTAAATATTTCCCTTATTAATTATTTTCTTTTAACAGATTGATATCTATAGACATGAAGAAAAATGTCAGATACAAAATTCTGAGTCTTAAGAAAAGTGGACTCCTTAGGAACATGTGTCTGCAACTACTTTTAAATGATCTGTGACACAAAATCGTTTGCAAATATATACTAATACTTTTGGTCATCATTATAGTCTTCATTCGATCTACATACTCATTTAATACCTCTACATTCCCCAAATGAAGATAATGTAAACTGAGATTCTGATTTCCTCGAGAAACATGGAGCAACAAGAATGTAATAATTCAGCTGTCTATCCATCTGCCTCTTATAAAATTTCCCTTATACTCATTGCAATGCTGAACATATAGATTGTGGCAATCCTTATACTAAAAATATTGTGTATGGCTGGGGTCTGTTATTCTTGGTTTGGTCCTCCATACACATTTGGATATTTATCATTTTCCCTCTCTGAAGTTCAAAAGAGGAAGGGATAGATGCAATTGAAATTGAGTGTTTTAATTGAACATGGAAATGACTATTACTTGTTTACAAGCATATAATTGATATTCAATTCAGAAAGATATAAAAGCTTTGCTGTATTGAGACACTAGCTTATAAAGTTAACAGTGACTCTGATAATATAGCTAAAAAGTAATCAGAATATAGTAGCTGAATCGATGCAATCTGAGATGCTTTGGACATCATGCTTAAGAGTCTTAGAAGCCTTCTCTATGCTGTTGCCAGAGGTTCTACATGAAGGATTCACATTATTTATAACATACTGACATTCCATACCCAGAATGCTTTAGCTTTACCTCCTGATCTTTTAGGCTTCATTGTAGTAGTTCCTAACCTCTCCACTCTTACTCTTTACTATTGTAATATATATTTCTGCATTAAGTTATTTGGCAATTTTGTGTAATTGACTTGAAGTATAAGTGAGATATTTTTAGCCTGACAAGAGTCAAAATTTTGAACAACAAACTGCATACTATGTACATATATCTGTTAATTTTTCTTTATTGAAAATACAGTGAGTTCTCACCCAAATTCTATTTTCCTCTCTTGCAGTTTCTTTGAATAATAGTTCTTTCTTGTTTGTTTGTTGTTTATTGTGGGTTTGTTTGTTTGGAAGTCACACTTGGGAGCACCGTGGGAATATTCCTGGCTCTGCAGTCAGAAATCACTCCTGGCAGGCCATAAGGGGGACCACATGGGATGCTGATATTCGAACCACAGTTCATGCTGAATTGGCTGCATGCAAGGCAAGCACACTAGCATTGTGCTTTCTCTATGGCTCCAATTTGATTGCTCTGAGTCAATTGCTACTTCTAGGTTGGTATGGCCAAAGAACGTTTAGCCTTACCCTTTCCCCCTAATAAAAGGAAAAACAAAACAAAAAATAACAACGAAAAAACATCAGAAGTTATAGAATTATTAAGACAGAGTTAGAGGCAAGATAATTATGTTAAAATACAAAGAAATAAATATTTGTTGGTATAAGTTTCTTAGATGTCTATATAAAACTTAACATTTTGCACAATTCACCATTCCAGGTTTCTGAAATAGTGATGGAAATTTTCCCAATTTTTGTGAGAAAGGACATTTTATACTAATGAAGGGGTATGAAGGGATTATTATAAGTCAGTGATTGTATAAGACTAAATCCTACTGAATCACCTTGTTTAATTTATTAGGACAAATCTTCCTCACATGTTTTCATATTTCATTAAATATATTTTATTACATATATTTATGTGATTGCTAACAGTATACATAAGAAAAATTATTTCGAAAATTCTAGAAGTATAATCACACAAAATATTAAGTTATACATGGAGGAGTGATAGTTTTAGATATAGCTCCATAAAATGCTAGTAAGTACCTTTGGAAACTCCACAAGGAAGTAGAACCAATGGAAATAATAAGTTAGTTAAAATGAGCTCCTAAGAGTGAGGCTTGATATCAAATACATTATAAAAGAAAAGACAATATGAAGATGCTTTAAAGTCACCTATATGGCAAAAAGAACTCATATTACCAAGTGCTAAAAGGAGGCTTTGAAAAGATTCTATCACATAGTTTTCAGAAGAAATTATTTTGATAACAACCTGACATGTGTTCTGTTTAAGCCACACAGCCTGTATTTTCCATTGTATGAAACTAAGATAGCTTAGCAAATGCTGGTTTTAGGATGAGAGGTTAATTATAGTAGGGAGAGAAAATAGAATGAAGAGAAAGGAGTTACACCTATATCGGTACTATTTTCATTTTATGGAATTGTATAAATATGCTAGGTATACATATGGCAGATTATTAAATTTTATGATTGGCTGATGTGAATTGTACACATGTGTATCATATATTTAATCCATCATCTGTCTATTTGCAAAGCAGAGAAGTATGGTGTTTAGGGTACACGTTTCAGGGTTATACTTCCCTGTCTTATACAGAGGAATTCTCTTGGTAATTTCATTATTATTGAGTTGTATGACTTTACCCTTAAGATATTTGAATATTTTCATATAAATTATTTAGCTAAAGTCCATGTAGTTGACATGGTTGATTATAATACATTTGTTTCCAGGTAAGTGGCAACAAAATTATTTAAGAAAGAAAAAGAAGAAAGAGTATGACAACAAGAAGAATTGTGAAAATTATTGTATCTTGCAATGAGGTTATTGTCAAAAGGTTTAGTAAACTCTTATTTATAGTTTAACATTCTATCATTTATTTTTTATTAACATCAAGTGGTTTCAGATATACATCGTTGTCTAGATTGGTGTGTACCATCCAGGATGTAAGTATTTTAAAAATTGGAGTTTTCATGTGGCCATAAATATGGCTGAATGGTCTAGGAATTCTAAGAAATATTACTGATACTGTAGTTTTTGAGGTGTGTGCTTTTGGCTGGGAGGCCTTCTGGAATTACAAGAAGGTAGGAGGAGAGTGCCAGCAATCACAACAGAAAAAGTCTGGTGATATCAACCCAAATACCGACATTTCTGAAGGTTTGATCAGATTGGTGTCTATGCAGAGAGCTGTAGATGAGTTGTAGAACCGCCAATAGCAGCTGGTAGTCACAGCTGTTGTGCTTTCTAAGGGCAAGAACTTAGATCACACTCTCCTCCTGATATTTCTATTTTCAGCTTGCAGTGGGTCTACCCACAATTTTTTACAGTGTGGTGTACAACTCTTTCGAGAATAGAATGAGTCTATGAAGCTGACTGAAAGCAGATGTGGTGACTGCATTTGTGGACTTTATTTTGGCTGCCAGGTCATCACAGGCATTTGAATTTTGTATGTCTTCCACATATATTATAATTTTATTAGCTATTAAAATTCATAACATCAAAATTATGATTCCAGCTCTCAATAGGAAAATTCTAAGGAAGTTGAGCTGATAAGAAATGTGTTGGAGAATAAGAATAAATAGCTAATGAAAATTAAAATCAGGAAAATGCTTGTTAAATCCAGTGGATTTCTATCCCTTAAATCCAAGAAAGAATAAAATAATGCACTCTAGATTTTCTGAAAAGGCATTTTTTTAAACTTTGATGGAGATTAATCATTTAGGGCTAGTCACTATCTATAATAACAGTATTATTAAATCATAATTTATAAGTGAATAACAATCATTATATTTAAAATGATTTCATAATGATGGCTGGGGAGATAGTTGAAAAGACTGATATGAATACTTTGCATTCAGAAGCCCCAGCACTGCATGATTACATGATAAATTCTGTGTCACGTATAGGTTCTGAGCACTACTGTTAATACTTCTTAAAGTTTTTTTTATTAATTTAACAAAACATTTCTCATGACTATAATTTCCTAAGTGATCTGTATTTTGATCTTGAAAAAATATTTAAGTCTCAGTTTATTCACCTTTAAGTTGGAGATACTACTATTAAAGGGTTACTGGAAAGATAAATGAGTAATTATAGACTGTTGTACAGAATTCACTATTAATTACAAAATTACAATTATACTTATTACAACTATATATTGATTACAATAAACTTAGATTTAGAATTTTCCCATTTTGAAAGTAGTTTTTTCTTTTATATTATATAATATATTGTTTTCTTTTATGGGGTTCTTCCTATGTTGTAATATATATATATATATATGTTTGTATGTATAGGAATAGTTATCTTTTTATTATTAATTTCGGTAATACCTGGTGATGCTCGGATTACATCTGGCTATGCACTCAGAAATAGCTTCTGACTTGGGACTATATGGGACACCTGGGGATCGAATCGCTATCCATCCTGGGTCAGCAAAGCAAAAGCCCTACCGCTGCGCTATCACTCCAGCCCCTGCTACTTCCTTTTTTAAAGATAAAGGTTACTCCAGAACCTGAGAATTCTTTCCTTTGGATATACAATATCAAGTAGAAGAGTCAGTATTATACCTTAGATTGTTATTATACCTCACATATAATCTACTGTCAGAAATCTATTTAAAAATCTACATTTTGGGGTTGGGGTTACCTGGATTTGATCCCCAGTAGGCCATATGGTCCTCTGAGACTTCCAGAAGTAATTCCTAAGTGTAGAATAAGACCTAACCAATAAGTGTGGTCCACAAACAAACAAAAAAAACCCTTTTTGTGAAATTTCTGACACTTAAACTTTGTTAAATAATTAATACTGTACTGAAATGCATGCATGTTAAGGGAGACTTTTAATAAAGTCTTTCCTAATGGATGTCCATAAACCTACATGGAAGGAATAACCTTGGGTATCTTTGCTTTTGCTTTAATAGTGTAGTGACTATCTAACTTAAGAACTGCATTCTTGCTCATTCACTTGTTTTTTACTTTTTATCACTTTGACTAAGTTTTCCATCTCTCCAACACAGACTGAGGGTAATTCTGGACTACATCACTGTGAGCTTTGAATTGCTACTATCAGGAGGTCAGCTTTCGTGATCTGAACAGTCTTTAACAAATGACCAGATGTTCAGAGGAAAAAGAAGAAAATCCCACTTCAAGAGTCATAGTTGAAAGCCATATAAATACTGGCAAGACGGCTAACCTTATTTACATTTCACACCCAATAATTTTAGACTCCATCTCAATCACCGGTACTTTAAATTAAAATGTGTGATTGTTTGGCTCATCAGGAGTGTAAAGATGAAAATAAAATACAGATAACAAATTATTTCTGAATGGAGATACATATGAACATTTGTGTATCTTAATTTTCTTCTTCTCATTAACTAAAAATGAAAGGCTTTGATAGAACTCTGTTCTGTGCAAGTTGATGCTCGCCTGGTAAGATTGTGGATTTAGCTTTCCATCTTGAATGTCAGATTGCTCATATTCAGAACATAACTTGGTAAGTTTCCAAAAGGAATGTGGCTTAGGGTGCCCTTTGTGACCTAAACATGAGGTCACTGTCTTATAGGACCAGCAAATTATTTTGTGTCATAATGGCATCTTATGAATTTTGATTTGTTGCCTCATAAAGTCATGATTTATGGCTAAATTAAACCTCAGGAAAATGTCTCAGTTACATCTATTTAGCTTTTTATGCTTTTTTTAAAGGTACAACAAACAAAATAGACTGAATGAAAATTTCACTTAAGAAATTGTTCTCATTAAGTTTTATGGTACCATCTCCATGGTTAGGGACTACTAGGAAAAACAAACACAATTAGACACAGACTAGCTGTTCTGTAGAAAGGTAAAAACTAAATTCACAGTGAAAAATGTCATGTCTACAGAGCAAAATACTTAATATCATCTGAATTTTCTGATGGAAGATTATTATAAAAATTATTAGTTTCTAGTTTTTATTTTTCTTTTATTTTCAATTTTTCCATTTATTTAGAAATATACTCATTTTAAGCAATTTTGAATTCATAAAGTTATTAAAATGAAGATTTCCCACTTCCTTGCTTATTTCAACAATCAACATTTCCCACTGGATTAGTACATTTCTTATATTTAATTTGTGTATTGACATCATAATCACTGAGAGTTTGTATTTTACCTGTGCTCACTCTAAAGGTCACATCTATGATTATTGATAAATAAATATTTACAATCTATAAATCTAGTATAGTAAACTTCTAAAAACCTCTGTGTTCCTTCTTCAACATATTTTTTCTTTATTTTCTTCCCCCCTCATATTTTTCCTTTTATCACCTACTATCACTAATATTTTATTGTTTCCATAATTACCTTACATTTTATAACATTAAAGAACTGTGACTTGCATAAGTATTCATATTTGGATTTTAAATATGAAGTGTTCTATCACTAATCTCAACACTACTAGTGCCAACTTCTTCACCAGTGTTTCCAGGTTCCTTCTCCAACCACCAAACCATATCTGCCATTCTGACAGATATTTGAGTTTGTGTATTAACTTTTGTGTGTTATAATTTTATTTTTGTTAACTTTATGAGATACCACTTCACATCAGCAGCAATGTTAGAACAATTTGTGTTGGTGGAATTGTGGTGAAAACCAAACCTCATCCACTGCTGGTGGGAATGTTGTATGGATCAATTCCTATAGTAAACAGTATGGAGTGTGGCCTCAGTAAGATTAAAGTTGAGCTTTCACATGATCCAACAATTTTACTTTTGGTTATCTACCACAGGACAAAAAATTTATTCAAATAGATGTATTCACTGCAATATTCATCATAATATCTAAGATTTAGAATCAACCTAAATGTATAATGACAGATAGGTATATCATAAAGAAGTGGTGTGTATATATATATATATATATATATGCATGTGTATACACAAAGGAATAATATCTGTATATATGTAAAGATGTGTATATATACATGCAATGAAATAATATACAGCTGTATAGAATGATAAAATCATGCAATTTGAAGCAACTTGGATGGAATCAAAAGATATGTTAAATGAAGTAAGCCAGAAGAAGGATGAGGGGGGCAGAAACAATAAAATTAGATGAGGAAATGCAGTATTTTATGGGGAGATGCCAATATCACTCTTGCCCAAAGTATATGTGCCATTCTGGCTGGGTTAAAGTGATATTTCATTGTCATCTTTATTTGTATAATACTAATAAATGATGATGAACATTTTTCATATGCCTGTTGACCACATTGCTGTGCCTTCCCCCCCAATTCTGGTAATTCATGTTATCATTGTCATTGTTTCAGGAATCTTTTTATTTTCTCCTTGATTTTGTCTCTGAAGTACTCATTGTTCAGCTGTTAAATTTCCAGGTGTTAAAGTTATTTCTCCATTTTTGTTTGCAATTCACTTCTATTTTCAGTTCATCATGATCTGAAAGATACTGGTACGATTTCTCTGCTTTGGATTTCATCCTAGTATTTTTTTGTGACGGGATGTGGTGGCGTATCTTGGACAAGGTCCCATGTACAATGGGAAATAATATGTATTCAGATTTTTGGTTTTTGGTTTTTGGGCCACACTAGGTGACACTCAGGGGTTACTCCTTGCTATGTGCTCAGAAATAGCTCCTTGCTTGGGGGGTCATATGGGAAACCAGGGGATTGAACCACAGTTCGTCCTAGGGTAGAGAGGGCAAAGTAGATGTCTTACCACTTGTGCCACCTTTCCAGCCCCTGTATTCAGATTTGTGTGCTACTCTTACTTTCATCCATTTTTTCCTTAAAAGCCAATATAATCTTTTTTATTTTCAGCCTGGTTCTTCTATCAAGAGGCAACAGAACGGTGTTGATATCTTCAACATTTTTAATAATTTTTGTGAGTAAAATATGAATATTTCAGAGTAATGTTTAAAGTACATAGTGACAATGAATCAGGACTATTCCCACCACCAGTGTTGTCATCCCTCCACCTCTTTCCTGCTTGCATCCCTTATCTCCCTCCTTTGCCCCCCAACTGTAAGTGTAACTGGTCTCTTCTGTGTGTATAGCTTGTTGTAGATTGGGTATCAATTCTGTTGTTGTTGACTTTGGATATGGTGCTTAAGTCTGATCATTTTTTTATTTCCACTCAATGTTTATACAACTGTTTGGTCCTGGTACCTTCTATTTTTCCCCCTCAATTAGTGAGGTATAACAACATGATTCAAGTTAGGTGCTTCTGTTGGAAAAGTAAGAAAAAATCTGGGAGGAGTCTGTCTAAAGGTTTTAAATATTAATTTAAAGTAATAAAGGAAAAGAAGAAGAAAAACATAACAAAACAAAACAAAACAAAACAAAAAAAACAGACCCACACCGAGCCTGCTCCCACGTGTAACCTAGAGCAGCCTCTTGGCCCTCCCGCCCCCAAGGTAGGGAGACTCCGCCCACCCACGCCGAGCCCGCCAAGGGCACTGGAAACCACTTCCTGGTTGGCCTGTTCCACCTGAGCTGGGCAAGCCCCGCCTGACCACGCGAAAATTAATGCGTTCGCACTAAGATAGCTTACCAACATATAAGGCAAACCAGCTCAGACCCAGCACCAAAAACGCTATTAATAAATAGCCCATAAAATTGGAAGCAAACCACCAAAACAATTCAGAAACACCTACACCTAATTAGACTGGTGACAAAAGTGAGCTACAACAAGAATTGCAAGAAATATGGTTAAACCAAGGAAGACCCTAATATCTGCAGAAGTAGAAAAATATCCAAACAAGTTTCCAACCCCACCAAAATGAAGAGACCCAAGAGAGGAAGATTTAAAAACAGCCTTGAGAAAACAAATGCAAATTATGGTAAATGAAATGAAAGAAGCACTAGCCAGCGAATATCAGAAAACCATGGATGAAAAAATCAACCAACTTAGAGAAGAAATGCTACAGAATATGCGAGACACCATGCAAAGGGAATTTAAAGAAATAAAAAATAATGTACAAAGCCACACAAGTAGAATCTCACAGTTGGAGAAGTGCATAGAGCAACTCGGAGAAAAACTGCAATCTAAAAACAACCAGGAAGCCAACAAGGAAATAAAAGGCAGAGCACTGGAGCAGAAAGTCCAGTACTTAATGAACAAAGACAAAAGAAATAGTCTAAGAATTGTAGGCATACCAGAAGGGGAGGAAACAGGGAAAGGGGAAGAACAAGTGGTCAGGGAAATCATAACAGAAAAATTTCCAACCCTCTGGAAAGAGGCTGAGGTACAATTCCAGGAAGTGAAAAGAGTTCCCAATAAAATAGACCCGAATAAAACAACAACAAGACATATAGTAATCCAAATGGCAAAAAACAAAGAGAAAGATGAACTTATTTTAAAGCAATAAGGGAGAAAAAAAACCTCAAATACAAAGGAAGGGACATAAGAATCAAACCAGACCTCCCATTCGAAATAATTCAAGCAAGAAGACAGTAGAATGACATATTTAAACGACTGAATGAAAACAATCTCCAACCTAGGGTCCAATATCCAGCAAAACTCTCATTCATATGGGAAGAAAGACTAAGAACATTCTCAAATGAAAATGACCTTTTCGTATTCGCTCAAACAAAACCAATGTTAATGAACATACTCCAAAACGAATCACACAACCCAAATCCCCGATTGTAACAACAACAACAATCCTATACAACTCAACTACACAACAGCCCTCTCTGCCAATAATCTCCCTAAATGTTAATGGTCTAAACTCTCCCATTAAGAGGCATATACTAGAGAACTGGATCAGAAAACATAAACCGGACTTCTGCTGCTTGCAAGAAACAAACCTACAATTGCAGGATAGGCATAGACTTAGAATAAAAGGGTGGAAGTCAATTATTCAGGCCAATGGAAAACAAAAAAGAGCAGGGACAGCCATCCTAATATCAGACCAAATTGCATTCAACATCAAGAAAGTAATCAGAGACAAGAAGGGTCACTACATACTGATCAGGGTAACAATAGATCAAGAAGTATTAACCCTGGTCAATATTTATGCACCTAATGTAGACTCAGCTAAATATGTGAGGCAATTACTCACAAAGCTAGAGAAACACATGAAGGGAAATGTGATAGCAGTAGGAGATCTCAATACTCCACTATCACCACTGGATAGATCCATCAGGCAGAAAAATAACAAAGTAATAAGAGCCCTAAATGAAAAATTAGAAGACTTGGGGCTAGTAGACTTATATAGGACCCTCCACCTCCAAAAAACAGAATACACATTCTTCTCAAACCAACATGGAACCTTCTCCAGAATAGACCATGCCTTAGGATATAAATCTAACTTACATAAAACCACAAGTGTAAGGATCATCAGAAGCATCCTATCAGACCACTATGCAGTAGAGGTCAAAACTGACTGTAAGAAGAAGCATTGGAGAAAATCAAACACCTGGAGATTAAACAACATACTACTCAACAACAGCTGGATCAAAGAGCAACTCAAGGAAGAAATAAAAAGATTCCTTGAGACAAATGGTAATGAAGAAACAACCTGTCAAAATCTGTGGGACACAGCAAAAGCAGTAATCAGGGGGAAACTCATAGTAATACAAGCTTATGTCAGAAAAGAGGAAAATGACAAAATCAACAATTTAAAAGATCATCTTAAGGAACTGGAACAACTGCAGCAAAGAAATCCAACCACAACCACATGTCAAGAAATAATAAAAAC
>PVKC010037857.1:0-12889 GCA_004027635.1 Crocidura indochinensis
AAAAAAAAAAAAAAAAAAAAAAAAAAAAAAAAAAAAAAAAAAAAAAAAAAAAAAAAAAGCAGACTCAGAATCAAATCCAAAAAAGCAGTTGGAGAGGTAAGAAACTCCTATCAGAAATGATCAATGACAGATAGGAAGCACCCTACGAAATCTACAGAGATCTCACAGACTGACCCTCCTGGGTAGATAGAGGACTGACCACAAATGACCTTGAACAGCCATCAGGGAGTCCACCAGATCCACTGTCACCCAGGTAACAAAAAAAAAAAAAAGGAGTATTTGTTACCCCTGAGAAATTGTGAAAAGCATAGATATTTCCAAGAGTGCTAAACCGCTCTTCTGTAGTGACTAAAGGTGGAAAACCAATGCATGCTGCCACCTCTGTTTGGGATGATGCTTCACCTGGGAACCAATTATCACCAGGATGCGTGTTGGAGAATTAGAGAAACTAACCTTTTCTAATCCGCTGTCTAACAGCGGCTTCTCGGCAGCCAATCAATATCAGCAGTGGTGGAGAGGCAGGAGGGAAGCCGCTCCACCGCATCCACAAAAGTAATTAAAGCCAGTTTAATGAGATTGTCGAGAGCTGGGTGTCTGATCGCCGGACAGGGAGACAGCGGCGCTGAGTGAGAGGGAGCCATGGAGTGTAAATCACCCCGAACCTCCCTGGCAAAACGTGGGATGAAAAACTCCAGAATTGGGTGCCTGAGTAAACAGAAAGAATAAGATTGCCCGTGGGAGCTGACAGCAGTGGGAAGAAGAAATTGACAAAGAGCCTGGGAGAGTCTGAGATATGCGGGTGCTCCTGCACCTCTGTGGCTGGAAAGGAGAAAGAGTTTTAGGCATCAGACTCTTTGAAAGCTACTTCTGCCCCTTAGACAAACTATTCTATGTTGAAAAGTCCTTTTATTGCCTTCAGCTTCAATTGCCTCTTATATACAATGTGATAATGACTTTAGACTTGGGAATTTGGTTCTTGTTTAGGTTTTTGGCCACACCCAAAGACACTCAGCAGTTACTCCTGGCTCTGTACTCAGGAATTACTCTTGGTAGTGCCCCAGGGACAATAGGGGATTGAACTCTGTCAGCCATCTGCAAGGCAAGTGCTCTAGTACTTGGGAAAATTTTGGGAGGGTAAGAGATTTTGGTGCACTTAAACTACCAAGCATCACTGGAAGAGGCAGTGCAGTGGTTCCGATACTTGCCTTGCATGTGGCAGGTCCATTTTCACCTGTTACTACTTACTCTTTCCAGCATTGTCAGGTGCCACTAGAGGGATTGCACGTACTGCTGGGATAACCCCAGTGTTTCCCAGTACCACAGTGCCTGAATAGCACTGCATCCTTGGGCCTTTGCATTGAAATGTCAGTTCAGAACGCTGAGAGCCAACAAGAAGGAATCACCTCCCCACGCCTCCTGCATATCCCCTGCCCAGCAAGTAAAAATATTTGCTTGGTTCCCACAGTGCCAGGCTTTTGGGGAGCAGGTGTGATTACCAAAGTCTATTAAGGTCTCTCAGAGACTCTGACTTTTCATCCAGGACAGAAAGGATATCATCTCAAAGAAATGCTGCTACACTAAGAGATGCAGAGCAGAAAGCAGAGGACAAACAGAAGTTTTCTTGTTTCTTCCCTGGGTTAAGAGGGCCAGGCAGGTCATCAGCAAGTAGAATACCAAATTATGAAATAAGAATTTCAGGCAGACTGGCTGAAAGGCAATTTCTATCCAGGGCTTTGCTCCTTTTCTTTCAAATCCCAGCAGCAGAAAGAAACATCAGGAGCAGAAGCCTCTTCCACGAGCATCATTTCCCCATAATCTGCCTGCAGTAAGCAGCTAGACAGCACTATGCCTGGATACTTCTCCAAGAGGGGAAAAAGCCTCGAAGCAGAGTGTATGAGCCAGGCTGCTAGCAGCCCCTGACAGACCATATGGTTGGAGACACCATGCACATAAATAACCTTTTGGCACTGAGCTAAACAAAAGAACTTAAAATCATTGTGCATTTGAATAACAGTCTCCCTGTCTGCAGCGCCCTCTCCCAGCCATCAGAATCCATCTGTGTGACTGGCGCCCCACGTACCTGCCTGGGCTGCCCTGTGATTGAAGATCAGTTCTCTCTCGTCTTCATCCTACATAATGAAGTCAGTCACATTTTATTGCCAAATGGCCCTGGTAATGCCTTCATAAGTGCCCAATGAGCTCCTTTGCTTTCAGGAGTGAAAAGCAAATCTGAATTTCACCAAGATAAACTCCTGACTGGGTCAATACATCCAATGGTTATCACCCTGCCCCATGCTTTATCTATTTTTAGGCCTTGTTCCTGCAAGGAAACAAAAACAGATTACCAGAGCACAAAGAAAGTTTGTTAACAGTTTCCTGCAGGATGGGAAAGTGGAGGAGCAAGGCAGTGAAAGTGGGGTGGGGGTACTAAAAGGAGGAAAAATGTATTTCGTCAGGCCTCTTACCGCAAGGATGACGTTTGATACTTTGCACATGAGGTGAAACTGAGGACCACAGAGAAAAAGGTACGTGGATACGTGGGACACCAGTCACACTTTATCTTAATCACAGAGATTTTGGGTCTCAGATGAAAACCACGGTTCTGCTTCCGCTCCAAGAAGCACACAAAGCTATTCTAGCTCCCTTCCCTTTGGGATTTAGGTGCTTGAGTCATTTGACCCACAAATGGAGGCGTATGGCCTCCAGCAGCAGCTTTGAGATCCAGAGCCTGGTTTATATCTCTGCAGGGACAAAGTCAGCTTTCCAGACAGCAGCTTGAGTCCTCAAAATCAGGAGTCAGAGCAGAGCAATGGCTAGGCTCTGAGGGACACAGAAATAACATGACAGCACTGCTTCAGGCCTTTGCGATTCAGATGCTATTTGTTATTGAGGCAAAATAGCCCATAGTGATTCTCAGCTCCACAGCTAACATTCTTACTCCACTTAGCAAAGACAGGATTTGTGCTCTGGTCGCTGAACCCCAGATCATAAATTTACGTTGCCTCTTTCTTCTTCCTTTCTTCTTTCTAAGTTTATTTACTTTTCTTTGCTGGAGGAATCAAACCCAGGGCTTCATATCCACAAGAAATGTGTTCTAGCTGCAGAGCCACAGCGTTTTCTCAAGTTTTTTAACCCCTGTTTTGTAGAAGAAGAAAATTATATTTTAATTCTTCTAACAAAGGCAAAGGCCTACTTGGTAGCCTCCGGAGGCCACAGCTTCTCTTAGCTTCGTTTTATTTCCTTTCCTGCACCCTGTGGAGACTCCTACAATCTAGCGGATCATAGCATCCCTGCATTATTTTTCCCATTGGAATTACTGTGATTGGCAATACCTTAAATTATAGGGTTTTGTGTTTCAAAAGTTCCAACACCACACTCTCCACCAGAATGTCGGCTTCCCACCAGATGTGAAAGAGACTTTACAGCAAGGGGCTGACCTTTCTGTTCAATGCCTAGAGTGACGGTACCAGGCACTTGTTTATGGCAACATCTGTAAAGGTACTCAGTACAGCTCACAGCACATGGTAAACACATACGTATGCTCAGATGTCTCCATCCAGCAATCCCAATCACACCAGATTTCATAGAGTAACTAGTTCTTAGTACCTCAGCTTTTTCATAGTATCCCCTATCCTGCACTGCTGAGAACCCAGCAAGCCTGTCCCTATTCTTGGACCAGTAGAAGGGAGAACCCCATTTGCAATAAGAACCCTGCAGGTAGCCCAGGAAGAAATGTCCAACCTTGAGACACATTTCCCTAAATGTGATGTCTGTAGCCCCATTTCCCCCATTCTTCGTGTGTAACATTACCTGCAAGAAAGACCGTGCCATTTTTGGAAGGGGTCTTGGGGAGGTTACAAAAGGTTTGGCCTCAGGGGCAAAAGGGATTTGTATGGATGGAGGTTGGAGAAAAAAGCAGGAGAGACGGCTGAAAAACAAGTTAGGATGTAGGGCTGAATAAGGATCCAGCATAAATGGTTATGACATGGGCTACATATGTCAGCCAGGGCTGAATAAAGATGATCTCTCTGGAAGCCTGACTGTGTGTGAGTTTTCTACCAGCCAAGAACACCTCAGAACCGCAGGCTGAACAGGAGGTGCATACACGTGGTCCTGGGCTGGAGGAGAAAAGCCTCCATCACTATACATCTCCATCCAGCTCCATCCAAAGGGCCTTTTTATTAATATATTCTACAGATGTCCATTGCTTAATCAACCTCATAAGCTGCAATCATTTGCCTTATTATTACTTCCATATCTCTAAGAGCTTCCATTCCTTTTTTCTCCTGTTCTCAATACTTATTTACTGGAACTGGAGTGATAGGGCAATGGATAGAACATTTGCCTTGCACATGGCTGACCCAGGTTTTGATCCCTGGCATCCCATGTGGTCCTCCTGAGTCTGTTAGGAGTGACTTCAGAGCACAAAACCAAGAATAAAACCTGAGGGCTGCTAGGTATGGCTCCATAACAAAAAAACAAAAATAATAAAAATATTTATTTACTAAGTGCCTGCATCAATCAAGGGGCTAGGTGGGAGACTATAATATTGTTTCAGACAGTCTTCAAGACAGACATAGGAGAACAGCAAAACCCCAGTTCTCTGATCAACATTCTCTATAAAGAATGTATAGAGTGTTATGAAATATGTTATCTATTAAAAATGAGTTATTGAGTACCCAATATCTTCCATTTTGATCCACACTAGCAACACAATGGTAGAAACTAGACACTACTCATTCCCAAGCAGAGTTGGTAACATTTAAACTAGCATTCCTTCACCCTTTAAACTATTTCCAGTACATAAGGCATAGACATAACTGACTCCACTCTGAATCCGAAGATGTATTTGTAAGCACAGTTTTCATATGCGTCATAGCCAGTGGTTCAGATTATACAATCCAAGAAAACCATTGAGGCCAGCACTTGACTATTGGCTAGATGCACTGAAAAGAAGTCATTTCATTTTGCAGAGATTCCCTGACGGTTCACCGGGTCATCGACATACCTTTATCAATATTAAATGTATGCATATGGCAATCTGAGGGTGAGCTCAGGAGACAAGAATTAGATGAAGAAATATTTCTCTCAACATTTTCTTAGTGACAGTCATAATGAATAATACGAGCTCAAGCCATACCTGGATTCTATTGAAAAAATTAGTGCTTATTGAGCACTTATTTTTTTTTGGTTAAGCTAATTTAAGTAGGTTTTATTCACTTTCAGATGAAGGAGAAATAATTCCTCAGGCAAAGAAAGAGAAAGTAGAATACTGGGCAAAGTAGAATTGAGAAAGTAGACTATTGGCCCAGACTGCTAGACCAGCACTTAGAGGTGAGGTAGTGACCATTACTTAAATGTTCTGAAGCAAAATCATTAGGAAAGCAGTGACAGAAGTTCAGGCAGGAATGACCCAGAGAGGTGAGTGGGAAATCATAACTTCTCCCAAGTCCTTCTGAGGACTCTAATACTTTGAAGAAGACCATTACCTACTGGCTTTGCAAGAACTAGTGAATGGACACATATTCTTGTCTTCCCCTTGGTACAGACTAAACAAATTTGTTTTTCTCTTCTGTGCAAGCGTCAACCTCCTTAGAGACTGAGTGTTGAGGTTTTCTTTTTTGTTTGTTTGTTTTTGGGTCACACCCAGCAGCGCTCAGGGGTTACTCCTGGCTCCATGCTCAGAAATTGCTCCTGGCAGGCACGGGGGACCATATGGGGCACCGGGATTCGAATCGATGACCTTTTGCATGAAAGGCAAACGCCTTACCTCCATGCTATCTCCCGGGCCCCAGTGTTGAGGTTTTCATGTTGAAAACTCTTCTTTGATCAGAGAGCTAGTACAGGAGTTAAGACTCTTGCTTTGCCATGATTCCACCTCCATTACCACATATAACCTCCCCAGTACTGCCAGGAGTAACCCATGATTACAGAGCCAGTACAAAGCTCTGGACACAGGTGATTGTATTTTTCCAAACAAACAAACAAGAAACCTAAAACCAAAACCAAGTCTTTAGTCTTTACCAGGGAGCAAGATGTCAAGATAGTATGCTGTTAGAGTCGTGGGCTACTGTGGGGTAAGAATAGAAGCCAGGGAGTGTGGGTTCTCCGCATGGCCCTGAATATGACCTTTAACCTTCCTGAGACCATTTTCCACCAAATGACCCACTTTGCTATCTGTCCTGTCCTGGTTTTTCTTTTTTCTTTGCTCACTGTATCTCTTGAGTTTTTACAAGCTCAGAAAATCAAGACTGCCCAGCACTGCCCCCAGTCCATGGATGTGTCATAGCATCACCTGCATACTGCACCTTCTCAGCTGCCTTCAAGGTTTCTGGCATAAAAGACTTAATTTGGGGATGATTGTGCCCTAGGGTGAGCCAAGGGGAACCCTGGGTGAGCCTTTCCTTTGAACCATGAAGGAGAATTAGAGGACAAATGTCCAGGAATCATATTGGGTCCTTTGTCCAATGGATAAAGAGACTCACAAATGTAGGAGGAAGGAGAGCTTTATTTATGTATAAATATATATTATAATATATAGTATTGTATAATACAGTAATAACCAAGCTCCAGGCAACCATAGAGAGATCCTGCCCAGGCAAACACCGAGGTGACTGAGACTTCAGATTTTCAGCCAGAAGCAAAACTACCAGCTGAATGTGGGAAGATGTACTGTCTGGGGTGTGGCTGTGTATTTCCTGTTTTTTTTTTTTTACAGCTACATTATAATAGAAACTGTCTGTGTTATTTTTGTATGATTCTTTTTTTTTTTTGCTTTTGTTTGGTACCAGCTCTGTCTCACCAATCCTTTTCAAAATCTGGTCCCTTGGATGCCTGTTTACAAAAGTAGCGAAACCCAGACGGGCAGTCCTTTTTCCAGCTTTAGAATGGAAGTCTCTGGCTATGCTGCAATATGCTTTCTGCAAAACAAGCTGAAGTTTGCCCCACAGGCAAACTTGGCAAGATGAGTAGTTGTACTGTTGCTAAAGTGGGCCACACAGAATGGGTGGGGGTATTGGGTTGATTCCAAAAAATGCTTCAAGAGACTGGTGCTGCCAAGCCAAGGGCACAGTTTATCCTGCCAACAAAAAGCCCACCCATCCACCTCAAGGTACACTGCTGCAGAATATGTGCAGGAGAGGCAGTTGTTGGACATAGGTGTCTCAGGTGGAGAGTTAGAAACAACTACAGTGTGAAAGTACCCAGGACCTTTGGAACAAGGTAAGGAAAGGAAGCTTTGCATTCCAGGGACACACACCTACTAATTTCTAGGCAAGGCCAGCCAAAACTTTAGTACAACATGCAGGGCATTTGCCTTGCATGTGTCCATCCCAGGTTTAATAGGTATATCTGATATGGATCCCCAAACATGGCTAGGAGTAAGCCCTGAGCACAGAGCCATAAGTAACTCTTGAATTGCCAACTCCTTCCACTCAAATAAAAAGAAAAAGCCTTAGCCAGGGGTTGCAAACTGGTGTTTGTGAGCCCAGGGTAACTAGAAAATCCAATGTTTGTTCCACATGATTATAACAAACAAGGCATGACTTAGTCTTTTCTGCTCATAAATTCCTTAATACATAAAATTTTGTGAGTGCTTCATTAACCTCTACTGGTGATGTATTCCTGGATGATGGTTTTTTTCATGAATGAATGGATGATATTTTTTGCACTTTTGGAAAATAAAATTATGGACATAGAAAAATTAGAAAAAATAGTAATGTGGGTTGAGTAGCAACTATTTCCTATCTCCCTCTTTCCCCAGCCATTAATACTCCCTATTGTCTTGTACCTGATCCTGCTTCATTTCTATACATCCAAAGCAAGTGTGCCGGCACTTAGTTTGTTCACCAGCATTGTGGGAATTTTCTGGGTCTCTGACAGTCCCTAAAGGGGCTACAGTCAGGAGTTATATTATCATCCCTCTGCCTACCCCAGTAATCAGCCTTGAAATGAGGCCTCATTTCTGGGTATCCAGAGGCCACAAGATAAAAATGCCACAATCCCATCCCACAACTTATCCTTATGTTTCCAACATTTTCTAAATGGGGAACACAAACCTTTCAAATTAAAAAAAAATCAGTTCAGTTTTTCCAATAAGTTCTCAGGCATTTTTTTTCTCTAAAACTCTTTACAAATGCTAAGTTTGTTATTATTACCTCATATTCCATTGGGCCACTGCCTGCGAGGAATCAATGAGGAAAGAAAGCATGCATTTGATTTAGCTGATCAGGAAAATCAAATGGCTTCACACTAAATTAGCCAAAGACCTTCCAGTAGTTAGAATGAGCCCAGTCCTTTCTGTAGAATCTAGAAGTGAATGCTTTGTGGAAACCCATTGACCAAATTGCCAATAAAAGTCTGCAAGGTACAGAGCCCTGGAAACTCCGGCTTGGTTTGCTGGCAATCAATAGGGAGACACTGCTTCTTTGTGGGTAAGTGAATGTGCCTCTCCATTACACTGGACTAGATTTCAGGTATAACTACATTCTCTGAAAGTTTTTAAGTCTCTGACAGCCATAGTCTTCTCATCTGTAAAAGCAAAAAATGTCTGCAAATATTTCTTCCATGGAAGCAAAGGTTAAAGAAAAATTGTGAGAGTTCAACACACAGAAACCTTTGTGCAGCATTAGCACAGTAGGCTTGCCTAGGGAGCACTATACTATTCTAATAGAAGCAGCAGGAAAGTTTGTCCTGGAAAGAGTGATAAACCTAATTGATGCCTGGGCTCAGTCAGTGAGACACAGACATTTCTAGATCTGTGGATTTCAATCTTTTGTACACCAGTAGATTGGTGGAAATGGAAATATTTCATAGACTGCTAACACAGAAAAAAAATAGAACATTATCAATCATTAGACTATTAACATATCAGTATAGGTACAGCAATCTACATAATAGCATTGCTTATGGGATCTGCAATAACACATGGTAAGTGACAACATTTTTTTATGCACAAGAAGGAAATTTCTGTGGACAAGGCACTGGTCCATGAACTAGCAATGAAAACCATTATTTTCAATGACTGACCAAATACTGGGATTCTGTTAAGCCCCCAGGGTGAGAAAGTGGTCTTGGCATTTAAATTCTAGTTGGAGAAACACACATTACTAGATGATTTGACAAGCACATACTGAGAACGTCAGGAGCCTAGAAGCCAGAATTACTCTCCCAGCGCGAGTTGGAGAGTTCACAGAGAGGCAAATCTATAGAGACAGAGTGTGGATTAGAGGTTGCCTGGGTAGAGGGTGGGAATGGGGATTGATTGCAAACAGTGAAAAAGGAAAAGTTCTGAGCTGGATGGTACTTGATGATTACACATTTGTTAAGACACATTGACTTAAATGTTGGAAAGGAGTAAATTTGACAATATATAAAGCATATCTTCATAAAGCATTAAAAATAGAGAGTTTACAGAGGAGTCGTTTAAGCTAAACCCTGATTGCTGGCAGGATTCACAACACAGAGAGGAAGGAGTTGGGATCTCCCAGACACAGGGTCTGTCAGGGCAGGGGCAGGATTCAGTTGCTCAGGGACTAACACCACAGCAGGCAGAAGGAGAAATTCCTACTGGTATTAAATCAAGGGGGCCTGGCTCTCTCTGGGACAGGAAAGATTGCCCCAGTATTGTCAATGCCTGACCCCCCTGTTCTTTGCCAGTCTAGCACTGGTGTTGAAAGTAGAATGGAGCTCTTAGAGGGGAAAAAAATCTGAGCTCACTGTTTGAAACCAGAAATCTCTTGCTAGGACCTGAGAGTGAAGCAAAGTGTTTGATTTCACTGATGTTTCCCCAGTCGAAGCTTCCCCTTGACTGGGACTTAGGGGATTTGTAGCTTCTTTGCAGAAACAGTACAAGAGGTTTCTCTGCTTAATCCCCAGCTCTTTGGAGTCTGGGCCGCATTTGGCTTGTGTTTCAAGAGTGCCAGGGTATAATCGGTGACAAAGAGCTTGAAGCTCTCTGTGCAGAGAGTGAGCTGAGAGGAATCAAGGTCCTCAGAAAGCTTTTCAAGTTGTGAACATTGAGGCAAAAGCAACAGCCTTCAGGAAATCTGGCCAGGCCACATTTTTTTCCTCTTAACTCTGCAGTTTCCCCCTTAGCAGATATCTCAGTTCTTTGGAACCTACAATGATGGGTTTCTGGTCCCATGAACCCTCTAAGATGATGACTTCAATGGGTAGAGAATTGAGCTGAGGAATATTTGTTTTTCTGGGTTGGTCGGGGGGCTGTGCCCTTGCTATATTTACTGTAATCATCTGGAAACATTGGTAACTCATCTAAAGAGAGCCAGCATATGACCTCTGGAACTCTCCAACACCTCTGCATCCCAGATCCAGTCCTTTGTGGGATGAACCTATAACAACGCTGTCATTTATGAGCGGCTCTGAATATGTCCAGTAGTCCCTGTTTTGCTTAAACAAATTGGAAGTAGATTCATTTCACTTGCAATACATGCTGATTGACTCAAAGTGTCTTGCTCAAATCACAATGCAGAACTGACCACACAACTCTGCTCTCTTGCCCCAGATCTTGTGTTTCATTACCAAAAGTGAAGGGATTTGCTACTTGTCGTTGAGACCTCCAAAGAACCCACATGTTCATCTTCAGAAATAAGTCTAACCTGAGAAGGGATTGCTTGTTGTCAAACAGGACAAGGTTGTCCTGTGGCAATCAAAAAGCTAAAGTCAAGCCATGAGAGGAGAGGTGGGGCTAATTCACAGGACTGTAGGGTCATTGCAACAATTTTGGTTTTGCTGACACTGGGGTAATGTATGCAGATAGAGTGACATACGCAAAACAGAACAGCACCAACCACAAAACTAATAGGTTATACCAGGAAATGTTTGTTGTTACTATCTGAAAAGTAATAGGGGAATTGTTAGTGGAAGTACAATATTAAATTTGTAGATTTTGTTGTTTATTTTTGTTTGTTATGTTGTGTTTTGTTTTTCGGTGCCATATCTGGCAATGCTCAGAGGTTGCACCTGGCTCTGTACTCAGAAATTGCCCCTTGCAGCCTCGTGGACTATATGGGATGCCAGGGATTGAACCCGAATCCATCCCAGGCCATCCAGGAGCTAGGCAAACACCTTAGGACTGTGCTATTGCTCCATCCCCAATAATTTGTAGATTTTGAAAGTGCCCCTGGATGTGCAGAATGGATCAGATGGTCAAACCCTCAGAGGGTACAGAAGGGCAATGAAAGTCTATTTCTGTATTCAGAAAAGAGAGTGAAGTGTCTTTAACAACACCAGGGACAAATTCTAGGAGCTAAAGTTAGTAAATGGGAGACCCATAAAAAGTCAATTAACAAACTTTTATGGGATAAGGAAACCAGGCAACTTTAACTGGGGTTTGAACAACTAGATGGCACATTGTGTCATCAAAGACAGCACTATAAGTAAACTGAGCTGCATGAGGAAAGGAGTGGAGTTAGTCTTAGGGATTGCTGAATTTGAAATGCCCAAGTAAAGATGTCAGGTAAGCATCATTGTGGTCTAATGTTCAGGGAGACCTTTGAAAAAAATATGTGCCCACTTAATCCTTGTTGTGAAGTTGAAGCTATGGGTCTGCATGAGATGACATTATGGGAAATCAGGGGCCCTCTCTCAGCCAAGTCAAAGAGGAATTGTTTAAGTGTGATGGATGCATTTGTCTAACTAGTGTGCTTCCTCCTATTTCTCAGATCCAAATTCAATAAATGTTTACTTATTGAATAAGCAAATCACTCAATTTATGAGTGAGATGGAAAGCTGGAACTATTTTGCCAAACTCTTCTGGGAGTGAGGATGAGGGTGCCATAAGAGGGAACTATATCTTGCAACCAACTTTTCCTTCCTGAAATCAGATCTTAGTTTATTGGAGGATATAAGAACTAGGAGTTGCAGGCTAATAAAAACAAAATTTGATTTCTAATGGAAATCTATTCATTTATCTTCTACAGGAATAGAATTCTTCTACTTTGATAGCTGTTGCTGGGAGTGAGCATCGGAATTCCCTTGGGCAATCCCTGAAAGACAGGAAGAACCCAGCCCTGGGCTTCCTAGCTTGGACAGAAGTAACTAGAAAAAGACTTGGCAAGCTTGGCCTTGAGTAGGCTTTAATAACTTTGTTTAATAGGAATGTAGAAATAGCCCGGGGTATTGTGGGCATCTTCCAATTTATACCACCTTCTCTTCCCAAATGACAAAGCACTCAAAAACTGTAAAGAAATTTTAAAGAAGAGAAAACTGCGATGTGAGGTGTGCCATGCTAGCGGCCTTGTTTGGAATTCTTTCAGTATGTGGATTTGTGAGATTTATGATCAGTTTGTCCTAGATTAGTACTGCAAGGCAAATAACCTACCCTTTGTGCCACTGCTCTGGCCCCAGGCCCTTTTATCTTTTATCCCCCTCTTTCACTTGCCTCCTCAATTTTGTTTCTGTTTTTGTTTGTTTGTTTTTTGGGCCACACCCAATGATGCTCAGGAGTTTACTCTTGGCTATGCACTCAGGAATCACTCCTGGCTTGGGAGACCTTATGGGATATTAGGGAATCGAACCCCAGTTCGTCTAAGTTGCACATGCAAAGCCAATGCCCTGCCACTGTGCTACCACCCCAGACCCACCTCCTCAATTTTTTTTCTCTCTTGTACTTCTCATTTCTATAGTTTAGCATCCAGGGTAATCTATGTATTTCCTTGATACCTTGCTTTTCCTCATCCTGTTATTCTATATACTGCAGATTAAAGAGACCAACCAGTATATGTTCTTCGTCTAAATTACTTCACTTAATATGGTTTCCTCCAGTTCCATCCAAATTGCAATTTACATGACTTCATCATTTTTTGAAGCTGCATAGTATTCCATTGTGTGTGTGTGTGTGTGTGTGTGTGTGTGTGTGTGTGTGTGTGTG